>AWUE01020572.1:0-13669 GCA_001974825.2 Corchorus olitorius | reverse complement strand
ATTTACATAATATTATTAGCATTATTGGGTAGGGTTATTTTTTTTTCCTTAAAATTGGTAATTAAATTTTGCAGGTTGAATTGGAAGATTTTGGTAGTGATGGTAATGATTATAGTTATGCATTCCTAACTGAGGAAACCTTTGCCACCGATCATCAGGCAATTCAATGGGCAAAAGATATTGCAGTTATCTGGAATTTCGAGTTAGTAATTTCTTCTCACAAAGATTGTGGTAGGAAGAAGATTTTAAGATGTTCCCGCGGTGAACGGTACAGGGGGAATGTAACAGATTTAGATGTTGCGGTCCGAAGGAATTCAACGACTAAGGCATGTAAATGCCCTTTCCGGGTGAAGGTCCAAGAGTTATCTGATGGCCGTTGGGGGATTGTAGTTTATCCTGGTCTAAAGGGTACGCACAACCATGCTTGTAATCTATATCCTGAGGGTCATCGACAGAGCAGCGGACTTAGTACCGTATCAAAGAAAATAGTGCGGGACATGGCTATGTCAAAGCCGTCTGCTATTCACGCGGCTATTATGCAGAACAGCCCTACGACAATGTTATCAGAAAACAAGTCTACAATTATAGAAATAATCTGCGGAAAGATGACTCTGAGGGCCGAGATGTTTTGGCTCAGTTTTTTCATGAAGCCGGGGAAAACAACTATGTCTGCCATGCGTATGCTGACCCGGAGACTAGAGTGGTGACTCATCTGTTCATGGCACATCCAGAATCAGTGACTTTTTTCCGAAACTTCCCTTGGTTGATTGGCATGGATTCAACGTACAAAACAAACCAGTACAACATGGCTTTTTTTGAAATCATCGGGATGACTCCATGTAACAACAACTTCTTGATTGCATATGCAATTATCAAGAATGAAAATGAGGGGAGTTATCGTTGGGTGTTGTCCAAGTTGAGACAGTTGATTGGGAATGATGTGGAACCGACTGCCATTGTCACTGATCGGGAATTGGGGCTGATTAGACCGATAGCCGAGTTATTTCCACAAACTCCCCACTTGCTCTGCACCTGGCACATCAACAAGGATGTTGGACATCGAGTGTACAAACTTTGTGGAAAAAACAAGGACATCGCAGATGGATTCAAGAATGGAAGGTGGAAAAGGATCTTGGAAGCCCGAACAGATGAGGATTACTATAGACAAGTTGAACTCTTTAGAGATCGGTGGGGGAACAGACATCAAGTGGTATTATTATTTAATAGTTTAGTTATTTTTATTATTATTATTTATTAATGTATTCATTTATTATTGCCGCAGGTGGTCTCTTATATTGAGCAAACATGGTTGGTGCATAAGGAGAAGTTCGTGCACGCGTGGACCAACAATATAAGACATCTCGGGAACACTACTACATGTAGAGTGGAGAGTGCACACTCTATGATAAAGGGATGGCTTCAGTCATCAAAGGGTGCTCTCGATACAATTTGGTTGCGTGTCCACACGGCAATAAAATGCCAACTTGTTGAGATCAGGTTAATTTCTATAAAGTTTAGTCTTTTGTTTTTGTTGCTATTGTATGTAGATATTTTTATTCTAACTATGTTATGTTTCATTATTAGGCGCACAATTGAAGATTCTAGATATAAAGCACCTGCCGTGTACTGCAACTTTCCATTGAACTACTTTACTTGTCGAGTTTTCCACTATTGTCTGAAATTGCTTTACGCAGAGTTAAAAAGGATGAGAATTAGCCAATGAAGTGTCTGTGAGATGCTTTTGTGTGTTGAGGAGAACGCATGACCTTCCTTGTGCGTGTTAGTTGAAGGCTGCCATCGAATCGAATACCCCCATTAGTCTCGACGAGGTTAACATTTTTTGGAGAACACTTCATATCGGTGACGGGGTTGAGCAATATAATTTTTCCAGAGGTGATGACTCTGTCGGTGGTGATGCTATGCCGGAGTATGCACGATATTTTCAGTCACTTGTTGAGGAAGCCTATGGTAGCGATCCTTCTGTTGTCCGCAACGCTTCTCTGCTCCTCCACAGCCAGCTTCACCCGGGTGAAGCAAACTACCTCGAACCGAATGTGAACACCCAATGTAGAGGTCGACCCAGGGGCGGTAGATCGACAAGACGTGATCCGAGTTCCTGGGAGTACAGTGAGAGGGGTCGTGGCCGTGGTCGGTCCAGTAGCGGCCGTAGTACCTCCACTGGGCGTGGCCGTAGCTCATCGTCATCCGTCCATAATACCTCAGGAAATGGTACGACTTAAGTTATTTATATTATTTTATGGTTTTAATATTTATTTTATTTTCTCACTACATCTGTAACTAACTAAATTAAATTTGATTAATAGATCAACTGGGGGATGACATAAGTAAATTCCATGCCTATAATGATCCCACATATAATTGCACCGTACGTGCAACGATACCTAAATGTGGAAGACGACGGCAATTGTGGATTCCGTGTTGTTGCGTCCTACTTTTTTAGCAGTCAGGACGAATGGCTCTCGGTAAGACGGATAATTGCAAACGAGATTTACACATACCGATCCATGTATGCGCCTATGTACGTTGCCGGTGACGGCATTGACGCAGCACTTAGTCGTATTCGGTGGGAGGGCGGTGGTTGTGGAGTTAACCACTGGATGGCCGTTTGGGAGGACTTGTGGTCGATTGCAACTTTTTTTAACGCCACAGTTTTATTTTTTTCGTACGGCGAAATGAACTCTTTAGTTCCATGTGCCACTGTATTGCCTTTGCGTGCACCCTCAACTGCAACAGGGCCATGCAGGGAGATCAGGATTTGCCACTTAGGTACACACTACAAGCACTTCATTCGTCTCGATTTATCCCCTAGTTGTCCTGTACCGCCTATTTTAGCTTATTGGTACCAATACCATGAACATTCTGTTGACGGTTGGGATCTAAGGTATAAGGCTAGGAGAGAAGATTGGGAGGCTCAAAAAATTGTCCTGGGGTAGTATTGATTTTATATAATGTACTTTTAACATTGATGAAAGTAATTAGTAGATAGCAATTTCATCCAACATCATTATGATATAAATGAATTTTCCATGTATGGATGTAGCGAATAAATGGTATACTTATTGTACATTTATCGATACTGCATTAGAGTTAAATCGAACGAAAAACACCGTCAAAAAGGAGGAAATTGATTTTGATATACCTATCATTGATGAGTCCTTTATAGTATTAGGATAAACAATTAATTTTTTTTGGCGGTGACAATAGGTACTATTTCTGGCCATGTAGATTCAGACATATCCAAAATAGGTCTAAATCTAAAACCAGAAATAGTCCCTATTGTCACCGCAAAAAAAAATATAACTGTTTATCCTAATACTATAAAAGACTCATCAATGATAGGCATATCAAATCCAACTTCCTACTTTCTGAGGTAATTTTTTGCTACGATTTAACTCTAATGCATCTATCGAAAAATGTACAATAAATATACCCCAATATACATAAAAATCCAAAAAAAGACATAAACATCCATAAAAATCCCAAAATATAATGTTACGGTATAAATCCATAAACAAGTACGCAGAAATGAAAAAACCAATCAATCGGCCAAATTCCAATCAGCCATCAAGCCTGCCCATGCGCCCTCGTGCTGCGCCGCCGCGTCCTCATCGTGACACTGAAGTTGGGCAATCGCGTCCCTGCACTGTTGGACAGCGCGCATAAACCATTACAAAGAAAAACAACAAAACATTATGAGTAAATAAATATAATAACTCCAGGAAATTATTTATAACCCAGATAAAGTGAAAGAATTTTTTTTCAACTTACATATTGACTGTTGTTGCGAGCGGGCATCGCAAGAGCTGGCTCACCAAAGCTCAGTAACCGAGGATGCGAATGCGAAAAATACCAGGGGAGGTAATCCTCCTCACATGCTCCAGGGTCCTCGGCTGCACTGTCTAAGGAGGAGACCTGGTACATCTGCATTTCTGGGAAGGCAGTCCACTGATGGGAAGCAAAATTCGCTGGCCACTCTACCTTGTAATACTTCGATGACCAAGGCCGTACTGCCTTAGTCGGCGGGAATACAGAATGCGGGATGACCTGCACATAGCCGAGCTGTCGGAGGCATCGATTTGGGGCATACCACTCAACAACATCCCGATACTGCACCAAACCCATGTACAAAGTCCTCGGGATGATGAGAGCGGGACGAGTCCCGTAAGGGCACCAACTCACCTGAATATGTATAGAAAGGAGGTAACACGTACATTAGTAGCGAAAAATTTGGCCTTTTAATACTTACGTATATAATTAATATAAATTAAATGGAGTAATTACCTCCGAAGCAATAAGGCTGGCAAGACGGTGACGTAATGTCATCAACCGGTCGGGCGATCTATCCTCGGGTCGGATATCCCAACTAGCACACCTAGGCTGATCGGGATCAATGGGACCACGTGGGGGGCGAAAACATGGGAAGTACTCATAAATCCATGCCTGTAGTAGGGTCAAGCAACCAGCAATACCCTGACAATCTCCTCTACTCGCCACACCTAACTGACGATATAGAAAGGCTAATGCCGCAGCTCCCCATGAATAATCGGGGACAGTCGCCAAGCCATCCTTCACCTCGTGCAGGCATGAAGGTCTAATCTGATTCCCACTCTTATCCATAAACAAGCTCGAACCTAACATAACCCAAAACCATCCTATGGCCTGGGTCTCAGGCAGCCGATCACGCCCGCAGCGGTCGAAGACCGACTCACTAAGGACTCCCCCATGATTCCAGTGCTCTGTATTCAAGACCGCTTCAGTAACACCCAACTGCTCCATACATGCATACTGCAGCTCCGCATACCCCGGATCCGCGGTAATCAAGTGTCCCTCGACTGGAACACCGAGGATATGTTGAACATCATGCAGCATGATCGTCATCTCACCGAAAGGCAAGTGAAAAGTGTTCGTATCGGGCTGCCACCGCTCAACGAACGCAGTGATAAGTGGACGATCAATGGATCTGAAGAGGCAGTAAGGGAGGTGTCCCATACCAGTAGTGTCAATCATCGCACGCGCCTCCCCTGGCATGGCCTCGTACCAGTTTTTCAACCTATTGCAAACAAGTGCTCTGTTCTGACACTTCAGCACTCCTCTCATCTCGCCCTCCGACATACGCAACGCTACGTGCCCAAGAAAACTGGGAATCACGTCACCGTATGTAGGGCCACCAGGCACTACGTCCCTAACGACCCAGCTATCATCAGTGCTTCCGGACCGTCTGGATCGTTTGCTGCTCCCTAAAATATAAAAATAATTTATTTAATTTTTTTCAATTTATAATAATTCATTTCAATTTATAATATCACATAATAATAGAAATAATTTATTTAATTTATTCAACGCTCAATTTTACCCAAAACTTATCTACTAAAATCAATTTAATATCTGAAATTGTAAAAAACTAAGAACCTGATGTCGATGCAGCAGTACCAAAGCGGCCACCTCTACCCCGTGGGAAGCCACCAATACCCCTAGGAGGGAGATCATAATGTGGCTAGGCCTCGGAGTCCGAAGCAGAAGAAGTATACCCCGTGGCCCCATCAAAACCAGCCTGATGAATCTGAGCACCAGCGGCAGCCTCCCTCTCCCTATACATCCGAGCAGCCTCAGCCTCCCTATACATCCGAGCAGCCTCAGCCTCTTTATCCCTTTGCAACTACTCCTGTCTCTCCCTACGGACGGAGGCAGTAACATTGCGACTCCTAGTGTGTCGCGATCCAGAGCTACCAACGGTACCGACCTCCCTTCCAGCCTAAATAAAAAAATAATAATTAATTCTAGTAAATAAAAATTATAAGTAATTACAATAATAAATAATTATAGTCAAAAATTAAGTATAGTCAAATAATAATAAAAATTTCATAATATTTTGATTAAAAGTTATCAATTAATAAACTAATTAACTAATTACAATAATAAATAAACTCATTCATTTTAAACTTAATTCTAATTAAAAATAAAAATTTAAAATTTTAATTTAAATATTTTTAAAAAAAATTTTCGGCGGTGGCGCCCCAGGGGGCGCCACCGATATGGTGTCGCCACCCCGGCGTGGCGCCTTCGCCATGTCGACGGCGCCCCGCCAGGGTGCCACTGCCATTTTTTCTATATTTTCCTACCCACCTAATTTAATTCAACCTAAATCTAGAGCAAAACTTAAAATCTTACCATTGTAACCTTGTACGTCTTGTTCGACATGATGTTCTTCAAGAATTTGAGAGAGTTTTAAGTTTTGAGAGTTAGAAAATTAACTTTGAAGGAGTTTTGAAACTTTAAATATCAAAAGGGCAAAAGTGTAAAAAGGGGGGCGGTGATAAGTAAAAGGGGGGTGGTGATAAGTAAAAGGGGGGCGGTGTTTAGCAATCCAGCTTCATTAATCAATGGTTTGGGTGAAAAATGGATGAACCAAACCAAATCAGTCATGGCCTACTTGCGTCAAAGCTTTAATTGGTGTTTTGAAATCAAGTTTTGGAGTGCCTTATATATGGGAATAAATTTATTGGAAAGATAAAAAGTAAATGAGTTGGGGTTTTGATATTTTTAAATATCTAAAATATCCTTGAGAAAAATTAGTTATAAAAGGTTTATCCCCAAAATAAATAAATATTTTAATTTTAAGGGTAAGGTTTAAATATAAATCATATTGTTAATAGGGTTTTAGAAAAATATATATAACTAATTTAATAAAATTTAGCAATAATTTGATAGGGTTTAGCCCCAAATTAAAATAATTTATTTATTTTAAGGGTTAATCATAAATTTACGACCATCATTCTAGGGTTTTAGAAAAAAAATAAATATTTTATTAAAATTTATTTTAAAAAATAGTTTTTGAATTAAATAATAAAATTTGACTACTATTAAATTGTTTTATTTTAAACTAAATTAAAGTACAATTTTGTCATACAATTTATAAATGAACTTTTTTTAATAATGATTTCACCCCTTTTAAATGCATTTATTACATCCAACCAAAAAACTCAAATTTTTAATAAAAAAATCACCCCTTAACCGGACCCATCTTTAAATTTTGCTGGGTAACTTAGAGAGAAAGTCGAGAAAGAAAATCCATGGACTGGTATTATGAATTTGATTGGGCAGTAACATGATTTAAATGTAGGTCTCTTCTCACAACAATTCTGAAAATTGTATGGAGTACCACTTGTTATTATTACGTCCGGTTGGAATTTGGAAAGAAATGCTCGTGCTTTTGGGAAGCAACATAGCAACTCGATCGAAAATGTTTTTAAAAATGTTTGTGATGCTGTGAGACTCAAATTGTATGGTTTAGAGAGAGTAGCCTCTGATTATGTCAACAAGCAACTTTATATATAATATATGTTGTCAATAATAACATCACAAAAATGATATTTGTCTCTCTTAATCTGACGTAATGTTTAACTGTAAATTTATAAGAATTTGATTTATCAAAATCTTTATTATGATAGGGTGTTAATTTGAATATTATAGATTTATTATATTTACGCCACGTTAGTAAGGACGTATCGAATCTAACAAATTAGGGAGACAAGTAACATAAATGGATGGTAAAGTACTAACTCCAATTTTGATGACAATATAATAATATTATAGTTCATTATATGTTTGGTTCACTTAAGCAATTCTTTTTGGTACTATATCAAAGTGGCTATTGAAGAAGGTGTCGTGGTGTTTTTCATGGTTGAAACTTGAAAGTGGCTCTATTCAAGCAATCTTTGGATTGGAGCTAATTATAAGAAATTATAAGAAACAATAAGAATAGGAAGTGAAATTACTAAAAAACCAATGTAAAAAATTGATTTTATGAATTCATTCACAAATTGAGAGTATAATAAGAAACAATAAGAATAGAAAGTGAAATTACCAAAAAACCAATGTAAAGAATTGATTTTATGAATTCATTCACAAATTGAGAGGGGTATTTTGGTCATTTCATGCTTGGTTTTTTTTTTCATTATTTGGGTTGATGATTGAGGGTATTTTGGAAACTTTGTGAGAAAGTTACTATTTGTGGGTCACATTCTCCATAAACTAATATTTTTCTATTGGATTATTTATCAAATGATCCTTATACTTTTATGCTTTATGCTATTTAGTCCTTCACAATTATAGGTTGGACGATTTAACGCGCTGGCTTTTATTTTTGTATTTTTTTTCTATTTGTTCGATTAAGGTGATTCAAGTGTCTATTAAAAGGTAATTTGATGATCTGCAATTTTTATTAAGAACTCAAAAGTCAATTTTAATGTTTTGATTCTAAAAAATGTTTCCGAAATTTTGTGGTTTTGATTGCCGGTTAATTTAATATCGTATAATTTTTTTATCCACATGTCCGATTAAAGTTATTGAAGGGTCGGTTAAAAGGTTATTGCATGATTTATGACTTTCATGAAGGGCCCCAAAGCTCAATTTGATCTACGAGTTTCGTGAATGGTTCAACAAAGAATTTTTATGTTTCAAGATCTCCATTAACAAACATTTTCTTATTTGGATTATTTATCAAATGACCCTCATGCTTTTCTCTTTATACTATTTAGTCATTTACAAATTCTATCTTAATTAATTTAACGTTTGGGCTTTATTTTTTTATTCTTTGTTCTATTTGTCCGATTAAGTTGATTCATGTGTCTATTAAAAGGTAATTTCATGAGTTACAACCTTCATGAATGACTCAAAAGTGATTATGTTTCAATTCAAAAAAATGCTTGCTAAATTTGGTTGTTTCGATTGTTAGTCTATTTAATACCATATATAATGTTCGATATATATGTCCAATTAAAGTTATTCAAGTGTCGGTTAAAAGGTTACTATATAATCTACGACTTTCATGAAAAACCCGAAAGTTAATTTGATCTACGAGTTTCATGAAGGGTTCAAAAGGGAATTTTTATGTTTCAAGATCTCCATTAACAAATATTTTCTTATTTGAATTAGTTATCAAATCACCCTCATACCTTTCAATTTCATGCTACTTAGTCCTTTACAAATTCTATCTTACTCGATTTAACGCTTCATTTTTTTTTTCTTTGTTCTATTTGTCCAATTAAGATAATTCAGGTGTCTATTGAAAAGTAATTTTATAATCTACAACTTTCATGAAAGATTTAAAAGCTAATTTTTATGTTTCAATTCTCAAAAATGCTTTTGAACATTTATGATTTCGATTAACAATTTATTTAATATATATCATATTATTTTTTATCCAGATATTCGATTAACAAAAATTCAAAAAGACCACTTCATAAAATTTTCGACCCCGCAACAAAACGCGGGCCAAAAAAACTAGTTATTAGAAAGGATGATGTATCAGTCTTATTTATGATTTATGATCATAAGAAATTAGCTGTGCACTTTAGCCCAAGACCATGGCCCAATCATAACAGATGAAGAACAAGACAGTAGCTTTGCTAACTATAGTTTTTGGGCCCAAACTAATACAGTGTAAAATAGGAAAGGCAAAGTCCATGGACGGCCTGAACTGAACAAGACACTTGTTATATATGTTTGTGCTTTATAATTATATTAATTAATTTATGTTATGTTATGTTATGAATGCATGTTTTTTGTAGCAAAAAAAATGAATGCATGTTTTCCCCTTTAGGTTAGTAATGGTCCTATCCTTACTCATTCTCTTTAGAAGATGAGTGTGTGGGACATCTCCATTCCAATAACCCCACTTTAAACTTTAAACCAAACTGAAAGTTGTGAAGCAGAGCAAATCGACTCCAATTGCTTAACCTGAGTATATATACTGAAGAATGAATTTTAGTATTCACTATGAGCAAATAACTAGGAGGAAGTGCAAATAACTCTGCATAATTACAAATACCTGATGTGAATAATGTCTCTTGCTCTTGCCATATTGGCCAGGAGTTTGCAAGTACTAATATGGGATTTGAAAAACTTCGTCTCTTTCCCAAGGTAAAGAAAGGTAAAAAAAGATTTTCAACCATGGTCATTCTAGCAGCCAATGTCAAAGTGACACGTGACACCCAGGTTGGCCTATGACATTGCCATGTTGGCAAGGCAGTAATTGGTGTCACTTAATATTGCTGTTGGGTCAAAGTTGATTTTAAAACAAGCAGAGTAATTATTAAGCTACAAACTAGATAACTTATTATAACCCAGAAAGCACCTTCTCATTTCTGATCATGAGCAATGCAAGGAATTCAGAGCTGCTGATCATTCTCAAGGACTTGTTGGTTTGCATTCAAAGACAGCAACTCATGTCGAGCTCTCTATAAAAGATAATCACATAAAACCAAAGTTCAGTAAACAGAATTAACAGTTTCTAAGTGTAAACTTTATCTCCATGAGCAATAGGGGTAAATTCTTATGGCAAAACCAAAGCATTCATTTACCAACCTCAAGTAGTTTTGGCACACTGCTAGGATGCAAATACTGTGAGGCCCTATCTTTCTCTTGCTGTAAACACTCCTCAACCTGAAATTAACGAGAAAATAAAAATGTGTTATTAGGTGTTTGTTTTCAATACTTGGAAGAAAAGGAAAGAAACACGTTAGGAGAAGCCGGACATTGGTCTGGCCTAGACTCTCCAGCGTCCGGCCTCTTATAACATGTTTCTTACCTCCCATTCAAGTTTTGCAGCATAAAGCATTAATTATTTGAGGGGATAATTAAATTAACATAATATAAAATAATGTATATATTTGCTTTGCTGCATACTTTCAACATAAATTCTGGAGAAGAATATTCTTCAATCCAAATTGTAGCCTTCCTTGAATAATAAGCAGCAGTATCTCTGAGCAAATCAGCCTGAAAATCATTCTCATAGTATTCCATTTGCCCCATTCCAATTTCAACAAATATATCTAAAACTTTCTTCAACAATTCTCGATCAATCTGCTCACCCTCACCCCCGCGCTCACGATCAATCTTGATATGAGATTACAGTGTTTATTACTACTAACATTTCATGTATATGGAAGAAAAAGGAAATGTCAAAATGATCAAATGTTCAAAAGAAAACAGAAGTTACAAGAGAAATGACTGCATCCTTCACTTTTGCATTTAGCTCTTGGTAGACCTGAAACCAAAATAGAAATGTTCATATGATTCAAACCATTTTTAATTTGTTCATTAATAAAAGAGAAATCAATGGCAGTATATATCTTCATTCAACCAAGCTGCACATACCAGCTCTCGGAAACATGTCAGAGAAACTTCATTAAAGGGTGGCAATGAGCGGTCAAGATAATGGAAGAACCGTGAAAGCCATCTAACCATTAGTTTGTGATTAGCCCACCTTTTCACCACCTCTCTTAGCAGAAACTCATCATGCTTTTCTCGTAAAGATGGAAGGACCTACAATCAGAGACATACATTGAGCTCCTTCCACTTAAAGCCAATTAATATGCATGCGTTAGTCCATATATCAAATTAATGTTATATATAATAAGATTTTAAAGTTGCTGTCAAGATCAACAGATTAATTTGCAGTAAAAACTAAAAAGTTTCATGAAATTACTTCAGGTTCAACACAATCCTCAACAGAGTAACAACATTATACGTACATGACAATCTAGCAAATATATGCAGAATTTAGTTAAATCAAAGGTAACAATTGAATTCTAGCCACCTTCTACACTATTAATTACTAAGAATCTGAATCACCCCATTCACAATTTTTAATTTAGATTGTAACAAATAAATCCATCAAAGTTGTTAATTAATTCATGCCAAAAGAAATGAAAATTATCACCATATATATTTCCAAATATGATCTTAATAATAACTTATAAGCAAATTGATATTAACTCACCATTGAAGTGTTGTAATCTGCAAGAGATTCTCGGTACTTATCATGCAATTGTTGAGCATAATTGTGAGGACGCTTTTGGGTACACATATTGTAAATGGTTCTACAAAATACAGGTTAAGGGAACAAAAAGAAAACACAAACATATGAAGATCATATGATGTCTGCAATCATAAAACAAAAACCAATCACCCAAAAAACATTGAATTGGATACGTGTACAGCTCCATATGATCTTCGGTGCTAATCTTTGGCGCCGTTTTGCCTTCTAGAATGTTCATCACATGTTTAATCCCTTTTTCAACAACTTCCCATACTTGTTCAAAGTCGATCGTCTCCCCCTTATTCATATTCATTGTCCCTAATTATCAAAACCCAGAATCTGCAGAATTAAAGATTCAAATAAGAATAATTCGCCCACAGTCAAACCCTAAACCCTAATTCAATTAAAAGAAAAAACAGAATTAAAGATTCAAATAAGAATAATTTGCCCACAGTCAAACCCTAAACCCTAATTCAATTAAAAGAAAAAACAGATTACCAACCAACAAAGGTAATTAGGGTCTAAAAAGAACCTCTGATTTTTTTTGGCCAAAAAAAACCTCTGATTTAATTCTGAAATAATATTACGAAAGACACACCAATATTTGGTTGCTACAGTCTTTAAATACTGAAGGCGAAAATCCTAATCCTTCTAAGTTCTAAGAGAAGTAATAGTAAATTAGAAGACAAAATCATCGTATTAACCATATTGTGCTCATTAATTTGTTTTTTTTTTTTGGTGAAACTCATTAATTTGTTCTTAGTGCCGTGGTACATAATTTTTTAGTGACAAAATCATAATATTAACCAATAATAAGAGCATTAAATAATTTTATCTATAATATATACTACATATTATTTGAAACACCCAATGAAATTACTAAATGCCTCTTTTGAGGATCGATGAGAAGGCTCGGTTTGAACTTTTTTTATCCTTTTCTGTCTTTTCTCACTTGGTTAATTACCAAAAAGTACTATTAATGTTAACATTATTGCTTCAATTAATTGTGAATGCAATTAATTGTGACTTTAAAAGTAAGTTTATCCCATTAATGCAATATTGATTTTTTTTTTTAAAAAAAAGTGCATTATTATACATTTCATGTTCAAATAGAATGATTATAGTCTTATTTTTCAAAAAAAAAAAGATTATAATCTTATAAATTCATGAATTGATGGTTTTTTCTTATATTGCAATATATCATTCTATCTTTATTCGATAAATCAAGCGATAACAACTTTGAAAAAGGGGAAATAGTATGACAAAACAACTACAAAAACTTTTACTTTCTACAACAGCATGTTTTAAGGTACTATTATATTACTTTGTCAGATTAGTTCTTCAATTATAAGACCTGTTCCAAATATCGAATTTGCTAACCACCTACTCACATATATCATAAGAACCGAGAAAAAAAAACTCTATAACTAAAATGATTTGTTAGCCACAAATCAAGAATGCTCGACGCGCCAGCGCGAGCCGATCAACTTGTATTTATGAAATTCAAGAAATGTTTCTATATCTCTTAGATGAATTCATTTCACTTATTTTTGGACTTTTTCCAAACAGCAAAGTATGATTTATTCTCTTGGCTATTGGACGAAACTCAGCAAAAATGAAATAGGAAAGACACTCCCCTTTCCCTTCTAATAATTTATTACAAGTTGATCGATTCGCTGGCACGTCGGACTTTTTTTGTTATAAATTTTTTTATTATCGTTTGAATGCATAAAGGATTTCGTTTCAAAAATTTGTAATTTTATTAGTATTTTGTGTATTTGTGAAGTAGTTTTCCAATTAAATGGATCTCAAATATATATATATATA
>AWUE01020570.1:0-94581 GCA_001974825.2 Corchorus olitorius | reverse complement strand
CCCCCCCTCAAAAAATAATAACGAATTGTGAGAGTATAAATTTATAAATTAAGTGTTCTTTTCTTTTAAAAAAAAAATCAGCAAATCTTGAGCTACATGTGAAAATTAAAGAATTAATCCATCAAATAATCTAATACTTAATATGAGGAAAAGATTAAACATATGAAACACATCGGTTCGTATATTAAACATGATGATTTAAAGGATATATATATATATATACTAGTCTTCAGTTCCACGTGCGTTGCACGTGACTCATCCTGTTTTTAGTAAATAATAAATTTAAGAATTAAACGTTTAAAAATACAAGGCTGACCCAATTGATCCAAGTCCTAAATCCGAAAAATCCAGAATCCGAGTGACCTGAGGTCAAAACCCGAACCCGCCTAATCCGAGACCCAGTATACCCGAATGATCTGAACCCAGATGAGTAAAAACCCGAATGACCTGAGAAATTTATAAACTAAAATTATATTTTATTCAATAAAATCCACATTATTATAATTTTAACCATTCTAAATTATCATTTATTCAAACCCAGCTGAGCAATAATCCGAGAAAATTACCTGATTCATTTGACCTAGACTCAGATGATCCGAAACCCGTCCAACCCGTCCGATTGACTATTCTAACTTTATAAGTCAAAGGAAATATTTGCATGTTACTCTTCTTTTTATTTTTAAAAACTTTAAATTCTTAGTATACACTCCAATACATTAAACTACCAATACACACTCCAAAAATAGAAAAAAGTTAATCACAATAATCAAGTTTTAAATAAATAAATTTTTAACTTAATTAGTTTTAAAAAATGATGAGTAATTAATGATTAGTTTTAAACTTGATAATAATACTTTTATTAGTTTATATTATAATTGAAATGGATCCATATTTAACAAAAAGTCTCAAAATTTTTAAAATTAAAATGGTAAAAATAAAATATTTATGATAATATTGAATTTAATTAAATAAAAATAGATTTTTTAGTAGAATAACGGTAAAAGTATTCTAAAAAAAATTGTAAAATTTTAAAAAAATTCATTTAAGAAATAAATTTAAAAAAATTCTAATATATATAAGTTTTTTAATTAAAATATTAAAATGGTAAAAATAAAATAGGTATAAGGATATTAGTTTTAATTAAATAAAAATAGAGTTTTTAGTTGAGTAAAACTGTAAAAGTATATTTAAAAAATTCTAATATATATAAGGTTTTTTAATTAAGATAGTAAAATGGTAAAAATTACAAAGATATTAGATTTAATTAAATAAAAATAGAGTTTTTAGTTTAGTGAAATTATAAAAGTTTAAATAATGACATTTAAGAAATATTTTCGAAAAATAAGGATATAATGGGCATTTCAAAAGTTTTATAGGTGAACGTACTTTTTAATATAGTATATATATATATATATATTTGCAAGACTTGGAGAATTCTTGATTTTTTTTTTTCATAATCGAAATCTTTGGAAAAATGAGGTCAAAATATTCTCAACACTGAGATCTGGATGATTGTCCTTGAAGCCTCTGAGACCTAGTGTGTTGAAGAGCTGAGAATCAAAGAAAACCTAAGGATGCGAGGATGGAATCCCGCATCAGCACTCCGACGGTCAAGTCAGTGATGTTCTTCGATGTAGATTCAGAGGTTTTTAGCTGAGGTCTAGAAGGTAGGAGTTTTAGAATCGGGAGAAAATGAGAGATTTACTCTGTTTATATAGGCACTCGGGTGCCACGTCAGCGGGTCGCGGATCTGCGAAAAAGTCGGGGTCGCCCCATTTAAGTCAACCTGCCGGGTGCTAAAGAAAATCTACGGTCTTGTGAGACTGTCGTTCAAGCAAATGTTGAGATAGGTGTCAACAATTGCCCCCCAGGCGTGAGAGGGGTTATAAAGTGACCGCTCAAATGGCTTGAAACCATCCGGTAATTTGGGCGGGCGGGCCGGGCGAACTTCAATGATAGCACATAGACGCTCGTCTATGTCCTTGTAGAGCAAAACCTAGTTTAATCTTTCAGCAAAGTGGAAAAGTGGAGCCTGCTCGCTCGCCGTTTTGTTTGTTTGTTTGGGGTTTTTTTTGGCGGAATTTTCGAATTTCAAAAATTCAACCGAACCATCACTTTGCTTGATTGGCGCTGTTAAGTGTACCACGCGTCGGCCTCGTATTGGATGAATGCGGACCGTACGGTTATCGAGGCAACTTTTCACTGAGTATAAAAATGGCTTTTCTCTTTCCTTTTTTACTTTCCGACTTTTACAGTTTTCAAACAACTTCACATTCGTCCTCTTTTCCTTATCCTTGTTGCTGTCGAATTTCACTACGTTTCTTGGTAAGTTTCAGTGGTGATTTTCTGTTTTACTGCTTGTAATGGTTGTGGCTTGGTTGTTGTTTTGTTTTCTGGTTCCTTAACTAGTTTCGGTTTTCCATTTCGACCTGTTTGGATTTGCAGAGTTTATGCTTTTTCTACTTCACTTCTGGAAAATTCTTCAACTTTGTTCATCTTTTAGCCGACGTTCGTCATCACGGATAACTTAGGAAGTGTTGAGTATCCCATCGAAGTTTCAGATAGTGACTCGGATCGCCTTTTCAGTTATGAGTCTACTCAGGAGTTTACCGACGAATCTGACAACGAACTGTTCGACGAACTAAGCCTTGCACTTCCTGAGATTCGTGTAAAGTTTGGTAAGGGTTTTTTTGAAAATCGTCTATTTGTTTTGGTTTTATTGTGTCTATTTAGTCATGTCTGAAGAAGATTCTTCCCAATATATCTCCAAGTCTTCATCTGTTAGGATAGGTGATAGTGACGATCTCAGCTCTGAAGGTGAGCCTGAGGTTAGGTTGATTAGGAGAACTAAAAGTTCAATGGCTGGGGCTACCTACGTGGATGATCGGCACGTTGCATCTTCACTTGATGAACGTCATACTTTGACGCGCGAAACAAATATCAACACCCCTGCCCTTGGAGAGACCGTCAATTTTAGGAGTTTATTTACTGAGGGTTCCCCTGAAAAAGAAGTTGTGGAGAGGAATACTCCATCTGCTGGTGGTGGTGATGATCAAGAGGGGTCTTCTGAAGGTACCCCTTCACAGGAGATTGCTCTTTTGAGGCCTTCAGCTACTTTTGTGGATACTTCTCCCTCTGCTGCTTCTTCTCTTCCTCTGTCTACTGAAGATCGACCTGCTTCTGGTAGTATGGCGAGTTCAACGGCGACAGTTGAGGAGGAATGGATTCCCAAGTATAATTCTAGGTGTAAAAGGAAGTTCTCAAATGTTGCCTCTTGCACCTCCAAGTATGTTTTCGTTCCAGGTTCGCGATCTTCTAAATCTGGTAAGGTGCGAACTCATAGAGGTTATTCTAGGTCAATTAATACTGCTAGGCTGCAAGCTTCTAAGGCTAGTTTGGGGCCAGTTTCTGGTTATAAGATGTTTCTCCCGAAGAAGGACGACCGTCTATATATGCTTTCTTACAATGGTCGGCGTGCTTTCTTCTATAAAGTCATGTTTGAATGTGGGTTTTGGCTTCCTAGACATCCCTTTATAGGCCAAGTTTTAGATTCTTATGGGATTGCAGCTTCTCAACTGAATCCTAATAGTTGGTTTTTGCTTGTTGGATATTTGGTCATCTGCATTTATAAGGGTTGGGAGCCGAGCGTCAACTTGATATGCCATGAATTCGCTGTTTCTCAAACTGATGGTTTCTACAGCTTGAATAGGAAGAAGGAAAGTCGTTCATCAAAGGTCCTTCTAGCTTGCATTTGTGGAAACCGGCGTTCTTCGGGATTCAGGTGAAGGGTGGTGAGGCTTGGCCTGTTGAGACACAGTGGCGTTTGGTGAAGACATCCAAGCTGAACGCCGAAAAGTTTATTTGACTGCTGCCGAGCAGAATCAAGTGAAATATCTGGAGACTCATCCTTACAACCCTAGAGATCTTGTTGACCCTGCTCGATTGGTACTATGCGGTTTAAGTCCTGAGCCTTATAAGATGGTAGGTATCAAGAAACAAAAATGTAATGCTGGAGTGTGCACCCCACTGACGATCTTCAAGGCTGTTGAAGAGAATGGGAAGGTTGTTGAAGTCCCTAAAAGGGTTATTGTGGTGAACAGAGGGGGTTACTTACAGTCTTGTATGCATTCTCAGGATTTAGTTAATCCTTTTGAGGTTAGAGAGTATACGCCTCCTGAGTATAGGGTTGACAAATGGGTTTATCCTGGTCTTCAGCTTGTCGGTCGTGGAGCAGGTAAAGGACCCATGGTTTTTAGACGTATGAAGGAGGCTCATGAGAAGGAGCAGGCTGACCATCCTTCTTCTTCTTCAGAGGCTCATTCTTATGGTTTACTGCTTTTTCTGACTCTCGTTTGCTTTAATTTTTATTTGTAGGCTTACTTGATGATCACTGTTCTAAATTTTGTTTGCAGAGCGTGGTGATTACAACATGAATTCTGCCAGGCTTGGTGCTACCCAGAGGCATTTGGAAGAACAAATGGCTGCCTCTGGAGCCAAGGCTCCTTCAACGACGAATGTCACTTCTCTGACAATCGGACATTCGTTGCCTTCAATTGCTGAGAACTCCAATGACGCTGAAGATCGACAAGTTACATCTTCTGCATTGACTAAGAAAGTGTCAATTGGGCAGACAAGTCATTCTTTGGTTTCGGAGGCCGGTCATCCCTCTCTGTTTACCTCCGGCATTTTTTCTGGAGGAGGGTTCAGCGAGTGGCGAGAGCGTGAGCGTGAGGGACAAGCTTCCCCATCGTTTATTGAGTTATTAGGGCGATATTTTTCACATGGGGTTTCATTCGGCATTTTGTTCGACATCGCAGCTGTCCAAAATCTGTCAGATATGGAGCGTGCTGCTTTTGTGATGGCATCTGCTTCCCAGGTATACTTTTCCTCTTATGCTTTTGGGTTATTATCGTCATCCTTTCGTTTCTTTCATTCCTACTACTTATGCTTTTATCGTCATCCTTTCGTTTCTTTCATTCCTACTACTTATTTGCAGACCATGCTTACTGCTAAGGCTAACTTCCTCAAGTATGAAATGAAGATTAGAGCTGTGGTCCCAGGGATCAGTGCTTTTATTGATCAAAACAAGCCAGGAGCCTTTTTTTCTCAAGTAAACCAACTGAAGTCTGATATGCTAAATACTCGGGCTCAGTTTGTTTCAGTTGATGGGAAGCTGAAGATCGCTCAGTTAGATCTAAAGGACGCTTTGAAGAAAGCTAAGAAGAAGGATGATTTGCTCAGGAAGCAGAGAAAGGAAAAGATAAATGCTGAGAAGAAGCTTCAGGTACTGCGATTTATTTTGTGCTTCTGCTTTCATCACCTTGGTTATTACTTATATGGGAATTTCTCTTTCTTGCAGACACAGATTAACAATTTGAATGCGGAATTAGATGCCTGTTATGAAGGTACTGCCCGTTAGATTCTGAGAGCCCGTGCATCTGCCATATATATGATTCAGTAATATAAAGGTGTAGTAGACGTGTCTGATATCAACTTTGCTGCTGAAGAGATGCTTGTTGGGGATCCATTATCCAAAGAGTTTGATCCTAAACCTTTCGAGGCCCTTCCCGAGGATCCCGAATCTTCTGCTGAGGACGTTTTGGATCTTATCGAAGACGCTGAGGGTAGCAAAGATGCCAGCCGGGAGGAAATTGAAGGCGTCGAACAGCAGGATAGCGGTCTTCAGATGAAAAGGAATACTACTGAGAATTGATCTACTTCTTCTTTGTTTTATCTGTTTCTTATGACTTCATGTGATATTTTCAAAACATGTCTGGATATTCTATCCCGTGATATTCCTGTCAACAATTTCGGTTTTTGTGTTTTATTTTCATATATGATATTCGTTTGTCTTTACTTACCATATAGAATAGTTTACCGCTCAATTGTTTATTCAGAAAATATCTCATAGAAGATGCTCGTCTTCTTTGTAGATTACACGGGGACATCAATTTAGGTGTTCAACCATTTTTATGTTGTATGGGGACACCAGTTTTGGTGTTCAATCGTCATTAGAGGGAAACGCCTCATAGGGGGCGTTCGTCCTCTGTATTAGTTATACGGGGACACCAGTTTAGGTGTTCAACCGTCTTTAGAGGTAACGCCTCATAGGGGACGTTCGTCCTCTTTATTAGTTATACGGGGATACGAGTATAGGTGTTCAACCGTCTTTAGAGGTAACGCCTCATAGGGGACGTTCGTCCTCTTTATTAGTTATACGGGGACATCGGTTTAGGTGTTCAACCGTCATTAGAGATAACGCCTCATACGGGACGTTCGTCCTCTTTATTAGTTATACGGGGACACTAGTTTAGGTGTTCAACCGTCAGTTTTGTTGGTCCATTGAGAAGGAATTTTAAATTGCCATTATATCAATATCATGGAAATTTTCATGCAGTAAATATTCTTGTAGAGATAAACATCCTTTGGTGAAATCAAATAAGAAATCAATAAACGAAAATTCATAGGTAGGCCATTTAGGTGACGATCTACTGATAGTACTTCTTAAGGTGGATAACGTTCCAAGTTCTGGGGATTGGGTCTCCCTTTAGGCTGGTTAATCGATATGCTCCTCTTCCTACGATCTGCGTGATAATGTAGGGACCTTCCCAATTTGGAGACAGCCTTTTCTTCTCATTAACCAGTCTACTGGCTTCAAAACTTCGCATGACCAAGTCTCCCATCTAGAATTGCCTATTCTGGACTCTTTTGTTGTAGTAGCGGCTGACCTGCATGGACCTGTTTGCCTGTCTTAGCTGGGCATTCAGCTTAACTTCTTCCAAGAGGTCGAGGTTGGATCTCAGTTCTGCTTCATTGCTTTCTAAGGAGAAATGGGATGTTCGGAGCGTGTGAATTCTGGTCTCGGCTGGGATGACTGCTTCAGTTCCGAAGGCTAAGTTTTAGGGTGTTTCGCCTGTTCCGGTGTGACTTGTAGTACGGATTCCCCACAAGATGTTCGGGAGTTCTTCAACCCATTTTCCCTTGGCGTCTCCTAGTTTCTTCTTCATCGCGGATAAGATCTTTCCATTGATTGCCTCAACCTGCCCGTTCGTCTGCGGATGGACCACTGAACTGGCGACAAGTTTAATTCGATTATGGGTGCAAAAGTCTTGTACATGCTTGGCCTGCAACTGGAGTCCATTGTCAGAGATTATGATGTGCGGCACTCCAAATCGGCAGAGGATGTTCTGCCATAAAAACTCCTCTACTGAATACTGAGTTATGCTGGCTAAAGATTCGGCTTCTACCCACTTTGTGAAGTAATCGCACCCTACGATGACGAACCGACTGTTTCCCATTGCTGTTGGGAGCGGTCCTATAAGATCAAGTCCCCACATTGCGAACGGCCATGGGTCTTTGATGATGTTCAGCTCTTTGGCAGGGATTCTGGGAACCTTGGCGAACATTTGACACTTTTCACATTTTCGCACTAGGTCAGCTGCGTCATTCTTCATTGTTAGCCAGCAATATCCTTGCTTGATGATCTTCTGGGCGAGAGATCTTGCTCCTGTATGATTCCCACACTTTCCTTCATGGACGTCCCTCAGTATGAGATCGGCCTCCTCAGTTGGTAAGCATCGTAGTAGGGGCAAAGTGTAAGATTTTTTATACAGGATGTCGTCTAGAAGAACATATCGAGATGATCGTCTTTGTTGAGCTACTACGGCCTTTCGGCTTAAAGGTGGACCATCTCCTTTCAAAAAATTTTCAATCTCATCCATCCAACACGACTCTCTCCTGTCATTAATATTCAATGCTTGAAAACTTCTTGGAGATCATGGATGCGACAAATGCTCCATGAAGATCTGTCACCTAGCGGCTGACACATTCGATGAAGCGAGTTTGGATAAAGCATCAGCCCTCGTGTTCTACGCTCTAGGGACATGATGAAGGGTTACATTGACGAACTTCATCCACAGCTCTTGTACTCGTTTATGATAAAGCACCAGGTTTGGCTCTTTCACTTCAAATGAGCCCAACGTTTGGTTGGTTATCAGCTGTGAGTCACTGTACACCTTCAGATTTTTTTATCTTGAGGAGATATGCCATCTCCAGTCCCGTTATCAAAGCTTCGTATTTTGCTGCATTATTAGAGAGTGGATACCCGAAGGTTAAACAATATTTATATTCTTCTTGTTTACCTAGAGAGATCAAAAGGAGTCTTGCCCCTGCGCCGTCTTTTACTGCAGATCCATCAACAAAGAGTTCCCAATATCCTTATTCGGTGGGTAAATTAACAGCTGCCCGTTCTGGCTCCTTTGAAGGATTCACTTGATCGTCCATCACTCCCGGTTCAGGGGTTTCATTTCTTTCTTCAACATCTGCAGTCTCGTTTTGAGGAAGTTGTTCATCGGGGAAAGTGCATTCAGCGATGAAATATGCTAACGTCTGTGCTTTAATTGCTCGTCTTGGCTGATACTCGATGTCGAACTCGCTTAGTTCTACGTTCCATTTCAACAGTCGTCCAGAAAGGTCTGCCTTCTGAAGAACATCCTTCAAAGGTTGATGAGTAAGGACAATCACTTTATGAGACTAAAAGTATTGTCGTAGTCTTCGTGAGGCCACTACTAAAGCAAAAGGCTATCTTTTCAAGATTTGAGTAGTTAAGTTCTCCGCCTTGGAGTGCCCTGCTAACGTAATAGATCGGCATCTGACCTTTCCTTGTTTCTTTGACCAGAACGGTAGCCACTGTCTCGTTCAATGCTGCCAGGTACATGAACAACATTTCTCCTTCATTCGCCCTTATGAGTAAGGGCGGAGAGCTGAGGTATAGCTTTAACTGTTCAAAGGTCTGTTGACATTCGTTCATCCAGATGAACCTCGTCTTTGTCCGGAGCAAGCGGAAGAACAACAAACACTTATCTGCGGACTTAGAGATGAACTTGTTCAGCGCCGCTACTCTTCCGGTGAGACTTTGGATTTTGAGTGTAGATTGGGTGATCAAAGGGTCTGGTTGGGTTTTTTACCCTCTCATATTTGTAATCTAACTCCTTGATTAATGAAAAAGTAGTCTGTTTAAACTAAAATAAAATATATATAGAAAATCAAACAAATCAAATTATGTTTTCATCGGTTAAATTACAAAAAGATTTTATAACTTTGATATTACTATCCTTTTGTTTCTGGTAGGAAGCAGAATTTCTTTGAAAATCACATCTTTTCTTCTTAAAAGGTATATATATTAGGTAGTGAGTGTTTTTTTTTAAACAAAAAAAATTGTATTTGTTTTAGAAATTAACTATTATTAAGTAAAGCATTATGAATTGGACTGATTAAAGCAAGAAATAGTCAGGGAAGAGAAACTTGATATAATTGATTAATATATATTAAATATTGCCAATTAAATCATTTATAAATCTATTGTTGTTCCTATTTAATAAATTAATCATATTCACCGCGAGTTTTGAAAAGAAGAAAATGATTTAAAAACAAGAAAAAAAAAGAGAAATCAAAATTTTCATTTTTATTAAAAAACAAAAAATTAGGGGCAAATGTGCAAATGGGTCCCTGAAGTGAACTTAGTGAGCAATTGAGTCCCTGAAGTTGAGTTAATTGAGCAATTGGGTCCCTCACCAAATTTTTTTTAAAAAAATTATATATATCTTTTTTAAAAAATTATTTTTTAATCAAAAAATATGACGTGGCAGATGACACGTCAGTACAGTTGACGGTGTCACTGCCACGTCAGCACAGTTGACGGCTCCTCTAACGGCTTGTAATGGAAAGGACCCAATTGCTCAATTAACTCCACTTCAGGGACTAAATTGCATATTTTTTTCACTTGAGGGACCAATTTGCTATTTTCGCTCCACTTGAGGGACAAATTTTGTACTTTTACCGGAAAACTTTGTGTATGTATGGCCTCTCCAAAAACATAAGATTGGCCCCCCAAAATATTAAATGGGCTTTTACAAAAAAATTAGAGAAAAAAAAGTAATTCCAATCCCAATAACATAAAATTCAAGAGTCCAAATATAATAAAATAAAGACTTATTTCAATTTTTTAATACAAAATTTTATTTTCAGGTTTTGTAAGTAAGCTAAATATAAGCAAATATAGCTTTTTAAAAAGACAATAATGTTTATATAACTTATCATATAATAATTATTATACATAAGATATGATACTAGATTTTATACTAGGTACAAAGTATTTGTGCTAAAAAATTATATACTAAGTACACAACAGTTTTTTTTCGCCCCCAAGATTCAAAGATATATATATGTTTCAAGGTTTTGACTGACTTCATCTCAAGGTTTTGACTGAAGAGTATAGTTAAGTGCATAAAAGTTATGATATGTGGGTTAAATTATTTGTTTCCATATAAGAAAAGCACAATCATATAGAGAAAAACACTTTTGATAAAAAGTTTACAATCAGTATTTGTTTAGTTCATAACATACAAATTACTATTAGATAGATAACAACTCATACATATATAAATAGAAATTAAGATACAAATGATGACACAAAGATTAAAAGAGCATTGACAATGTAGGAGATAATTTATATATATGTATATAAATATCTATATATATATATATATATGTATGTGTATTGCGTTTTCTTTGGCAGATACTGATAGACTTCATTTTCTTCACGAATTAAAATGGGCCTGCAATAAATTTCCAGAAAAGAAAGCAAACTTTTTTATTAGAAAAAAAAAGAAAAAAAATTGTAAGTATTTATGCATAATTTTTTTTTTAAAAAAAATAAACAAAACCTAAGACTGCTTAATAAGGAATTCTAAAATATAAGCAATTTATAAGTAGCATCATTAATAAACAAAATAATACAGATAATATAAAGAATAATATTGAAATTACATTTAACCTTATCTCGTGCACCCATTGATAATGCGCCTAAGTCGACCAGCAAAGTCATTACTGCAATGTTTAGCACTGGTTGCAACATATTCATCCAAGGCAGCAACATATCGAAAATAGGCTCTCTGAATTTTATCACTGAGTTCTCCAATATTCTTAACGTTTTTGGTAACTGAATCAAAATCCGGCGGTACCGGAAGTGATTTCGAAAGGAATTTTGCGCAACCGTTGGAACTTACAACACCATCTTTGGTGACCATCCGATAAATGCCATCCAATGTGCATTTATACCTTCGCACCGTAGGAGCAAACAACCTCTTTAATGGAGTTGGTAGATCAGCAGCCGCCGACATGTACATACAGAACACTAGCACGACATAAATTATAAGCATAACCTTAGGAGGAGCAGCCATTAATTAATATATGTAGTCTTTTGGTTCAAGGTAGGAAAAAAAATGTTGGATTTAATTTGTTTCTTTTAGGGACAATAATAGTGAGAAGCAAATTAATTGTCTTTGTGTTTTGGAAGAGTTGCGGGGTTTCGGCTTTTATAAATTCTACCCCGGGCTACCTCCCAAAAAAAAATTCAACAAACAATAACATGCGAGTATAAACAATAACATGTTTTTAGTTTTCAACAAATCTTGAATTACATGTGAAAATCAAACAATTAATCAATCAAATAATACAATACTGCCAAAATGTGATAACTTAGAAATATGAGTAAAAGATTTTTCATATGAAACACCTCATGAATCATGATGCGGTTCACAGAATAAACATGATGATTTGAAGGTTTATAGGTATTGCAATACTAGAGAATCCATGAATATCTTCTTTTTTTCTTTTTAAATAATCGAAATCCTTGAAAAAAATCAAATAAAATAACACCATCAAAATGTGTTTACTTTTTTTTCCTGGGTGAAAAAATGTGTTTGCTTAGAGCTGGTTTTAAAAGATTTCCCAAATGAGATACAAGATATATATATAATTACATCTTTTTTATAAACTAATTTTAACTTTCACGTACACAATCTTTTTATAAATTAGTTTTAACTTTCACGTGATTCGTACGCGAAAAAACACGTTTAAATAAAAATTATATTAAATAATTTAAACCCTAGAAATTAAATTATTATGTTGTACATTGAAATTATATTGAAGCAAATTTTAAATTAAATATTAAATAGATATGGAACTAATTAGAAGGTCCAAGAATTCGATTATTGAAATGTAACATGATCAAATTTGAATCAGATTCTTTTGACATGTGTTATATTTAGTAGGTGGAAATATTTTTCCAATCCTCGTGTTGACTTAGATCACAATTAAAATTAGATATTATTAAATAGCCCAAAATGATATTCAAATATTATTTACTATTTACTATATAATGTAACGAAAATATGATTTCTTTCACTTTCAAACAAAAAATCACTTTCTATGAAGAAAGTAAAACTTCTTTATATACCACATCTTTATCTTTTGTATATGTTTCATTCTACTTCTTTGTATTTTTTTTTTTACTTGACCAAAAGTTTTGTTGAAGGCAATGGAATCTCACGAGAGAGTGCAACATATAGTTTTTACGGTGGCAAACCATGTAGTGTAAGAATATTTAAGAATTCCTCCTGATAATGTTTGCTCGAGTCATTAACTTCTTCATCGAAACTGTTGTACGTCTGTAGACACCCGTTTTTGGCCTATATCCTTTAATTCAGATCAATTTATTTTTTAATTAGCATTAGGGTCATCTAGGTGCATTTTGGTCGTTTGCACATTCAGGGGTATTTTGGTCGTTTTCTTAATTGATAATTTATTTTAGCATTTTAGTAAGATAGTTAATTAGTAAGTCTATTGTCACTTGCATCATCCACTTTAGAATTGCATTATTTTATTAAAACTCATCTTGAATATCTCATTAATATGATTTCTGAAATTGAGTATGACATCTTGGTAGATTAGCTTTTGCTAGCATTTAGTTCAAAACTCAAGAAAAGCCAAAAGGGGTTCTTTGCATATTTCTATGGCATTCTGCATATCTAGGTTGCTTTGTATAGTTCATGATTCAGACCAATAAGTTGGCACTAGCATTTATGTTATTTATCTTATTTTAATATATAAAGTCATTTTGGAAGTCTTTTGTTCACATTAATTTAATTGGATCATTTCTGTATATTGCATAAGCAGCATAAGTTGAAATTCTTTTTTGGTAGTAAATAATTTTCATTACAACATTGTTAAGAGTACATAATTACAAAAAATACGAAAAATGGTTTGATTGCATTCATAACTTTCAGTTCAAAAAAAACAACAAATTTTGTTTACAATTACATTAACTTTTGGTTACATAGTAGGGTAGTGTCTTAGGGAATTTTTCCTTGTTTCACTTCTTCTTTTTTTTGGGCATGCAGAAAATGACATCATCCACAATGCTTTCGATGGATTCTTAACCCTGCAGGTCGGTGGAAAAGAAGAAGGCACAAGGTACAACAAAATGTTCCCCAGGCATAAGACACAAGCACCATTAATTGGTGAATGTCCATGATGCAGATACTCAAATAAAAAACAGCAACAGGTCAATGGCATGAGCAAGGCATAAGATCAGAAATCAACATGGATCATCAAGCATCATACAAAGTAGCAAGGAGTTGGAAGCACAAAACAGTAAAGAATTACTTAATGTATTATAGCAAACATGCAAAGATGGAATGAACAAGCCTGGAGAAAGATGTAGTTGTTGGCTTTAAGGATTGAGAGAGTCAAGATTGAGTTCAAGATCTCAGCATCTCCCGATCAACTTCTTTGAATTGTCTTCGAATTCAAATATAAAAAGGACCATCTTCCGCATATCCTTTGAACTGTCTTCCAATTTAATCTTAAAAGGACCGTCTTCTGCTTATCCTTTGAACTGTCTTCCAATTCGATCTTGAAAAGGACCGTCTTCTGCTTATCCTTTGGAATGTCTTCCAATTCGATCTTGAAAAGGTAATGCACCGTATGGAAACGGATGTGGCTTGTGGAAAGGTCTATGTGGCTTGGATGAAACCAAGGCTAAAACTGACTCATATGGAAACGAGTTTGGCTTGTGGAAAAGCGCCTGCTGCTTGGATGGAACCAAGGTTTGAACTGACTCGTATGGAAACGAGTTTGGCTTGTGGAAAAGCCCTTGCTGCTTGGATGGAACCAAGGTTTGAACTGACTCATAAGGAAACGAGTTTGGCTTGTGGAAAAGCCCCTGCTGCTTGGATGGAACCAAGGTTTGAACTGACTCGTATGGAAACGAGTTTGGCTTGCGGAAAAGCCCCTGCTGCTTGGATGGAATCAAGGTTTGAACTGACTCGTATGGAAACGAGTTTGGCTTGTGGAAAAGCCCCTGCTACTTGGATGGAACCAAGGTTTGAACTAACTCGTATGGAAACGAGCTTGGCTTGTGGAAAAGCCTATGTTGCTAATTGACTCGTATGGAAACGAGTTTGGCTTGTGGAAAAGCCTATGTTGCTAATTGACTCGTATGGAAACGCGTTTGACTTATGGAAAAGTGAAAGCATTCGGATGGAACCGATGCAAAATCTTGAGAATTGAATCTAAATCACATGGAAGTGATTTTGGAAGAAAATACCTTTGGAAAATAACTCTGAATCAGATGTTGTAACTGAAAACTTCTTTTTTGATGATGAAAAAAGACCAATGTGTGGTCAACTTGAAAAAAAAAACTTGAAAAATAACTCCGGTCTGATGTTGTGATTGAAACTTTTTGACAGTTCCTTTGAATCTTTGCTTTCTTAACTTTGCTTCATTTCTATTTTTCTTGATTTGTCCTTGAATTTGCTTTCTTGTTCATGCTGAGGTCTCCATTTTTGCCCCCAGATCTGACTTGAATAATATTGATTGAGCTAAAAACAACCCTATTTTTATAGTTATCTTATTATGTTTTTTGGATCTATTTATGCTTAAATATATGCTATTTTGATAATATTTGTGTTTTGAGTCTTTAAGTGATGTGAAATTGAGAAATTGTTATTTTTCACTATTTTTGGAGCTATTTTGATGACTTTTTACACAGATTTGAGCAAAGCAATTTTGAGCATAGATTTGGAAGATTCGAAGTTCGTGTTTGAAGATTTATTGAAGATAATTTGAAGACTTGAAGATTATTGAAGAATTATTTCAAGAGGAAGGATTGAAGATTGGAGTTTAAATTGCGAAGGATTGAAGACAAGCCATGGATAAGTCTTTAAGCTAAGGGATTTTGAATATTTTATATGGGAGTTAAAATCCCAATTAATGCTGCCTATACCCAAGGAAATATCCAATTCCCGCTTATTCCCGCTTCTAGTCCTAACAGGATTAGGATTCAGCGTAGTTTTGGTAGAAAACTCATAACTTTCTACTCAGACCTCTGTTTTAGGCCCATGAGTACTCGTTGGAAAGCTAACTCCGAGATCTATAACTTTTGTTCGAAGCCCAAGACCCAGTTCTGTCGTTTTCATGCCCAAAATTGCCGTCGAAGTCCCTGCACGAATCCAGAATTTTTCAGAATCCTATTTTGACTAGGATTTTGATTCTAGGAAGAGTTTTAATCTAACTTAGAGTCTAAGTTAGACCCTAAACCGTCCTAGACCTCTTTCCTACTTAGGATTGGAATTCCTAGGGTTATTTCCACTATAAATAGCCACCTCCTGTAACACAAATCACATACTCCACACACCAATTCATAACTATAGTTTTAGATCTATTTTTCTCTTCTAGATCTAGTTTTTTAGGCAAGGGTGCCGCCACCCTCTCTAGCCATAGAGAGGTGCAGCATACCTAGGTATTTTGCAAGGAGATTTCGCCCTCTTCTAGTTCTGTAAGTACTCTTATGCCGCTCATGGATTTTCCCAAATCCATGAGTAGCTAAATTCTCAATACTTCTAATCCTTTGGTGAATTCAATCAATTGATATGGTGAGATTTCTGTTCTTATAATTTAGTATTTTGTTTTTTATAGATAGCATGTTAAACTCTGTTTTATTCCATGACCTTGATTTTTATTGATTTATGCGGCCGCTAAATTGATAATTTGAGAGATCTATTGCTAAGTCAAGCGGAACAGTTAACCCTCGAGTCTGATTGTTTGGTAGCACATTGATGATGTTTAATAGACGCTCAATGGGTTTTGCATGCCAGTGATCGGATTTTATCTGATTGTTGTATGGTTTTACTTGTTAAGCATGTGTGAAAGAACTAATTAAATAGTTGATCTTAATGCTTTGTTGCTTGGTGAATCTTTAAGCCTTAATCGGGTAATTGATTTATTAAGTTAACAATAGGGGTAATTTAAGTCTTAATCGGGTAATCTTATCTAAATAGCATGTTAGGGTTTTCCCTAGGCCAGTTATCATCAAGGATTTAATACTGAATTCATATTTTAAATCAAGGACCCATTATCAATTTGATTGTTTTCTACCATTAGAGAAGAAGTATGCTTTTTAATTATTGTTTTCTTTCTTATTTGCCATAGATCTAGATTTAATTTACTTTGTTTTGTTTCTAGTTTAATTGCTTTCTTTTTAATTGTTTTCTTTCAACCTCTGTTTTTACATATTGTTTTTGAGAAATTTTAAGGATTGTATCTTTGGATAAAGTCTATTGACCTTCTCTATGGGATCGACCCCTACTTACCCTATCTACTTAGTTAGGATTTTGTGGGGATTATTTTTATGATTGCTGACGACCGATCAAATATGCTTCGAAAGATTCTTTTGCTTATCCCGCTACTCCCTTTATCCATTCCTTTATCATCTCTGTAACAAAATTTGACCAAAAGTTAAAATGCGGATATCAATCATGTAAGTGAAACTCTTCGAAACATGTCATGAATTCATAAATATTGCCCCAATATGATCCTTATTAAATATGTGCCCCAAACAGTTTAGGCTGGAAAAAAAAACTCATTTTCTCTAAAAACTTGGTTAAATTTGAACTCTGAAGAGAATTGGTGGTCACCACTTCAATGCCCTTCGAAAAGCGAATTTCGATCTTGGACTCACAAATGGAATGCAATCTTACTTTGAAAAGCGAATTTTGATCTTGAACTCTCAAATGGGAAGCAATTTTATTGTAAAAGCGAATTTTGATTTAAAAACTTTCAAATGGAAAGCAATTTTATTGTAAAACTTCTTTTTCTGAAAACTTTTTCCTGAGACATGAATTAAGTCGACACTCCGTAAAAGGTCTGCGATTCGAAAATTGTTGAAGAGAGGTATGGCTTCAAAGAATTGGGTTCCTTTCATAGAGCTGAAGTGTTAGATGCTTGAAAGTAACTCATTGCTCGCTGTGATGGAGGTGTCATCTTTCCATTTCCTTGTCAAAACTGTGGGTGGCTTCTTGATTTCCCATTCTTGCTCTAGACTGCCCTCTTCAGGTTTTCACCCTAGAGCCCCCCCCCCCCTTTTTTAACACTTGGAAAACTCCAAATTCACCCAAAAACTTCTTTTTTTTTAAGTTTTGACCCAAAATATTTTGCAAAAAATGGACTGTTATTTTTGTTGAGGAAAAATCCCCTCTCGAATGTCCTCACTTGATCAAAGATGGACTTTTATTAGGCACGTAATGTAGGCTAGGGTTCTAGGTTGCCAAAGAATGGATATAAAGGCTCAAAAATGTGTTTGAGGGTATTTGAATCAAGGATCATTTTTTGTCACGTGAATGATCTTTTTCATACCAATTGTCCTTTGCTCCATCAATCAATTCTCTTTTTTATTTTAATTTTTTTGATTTGATTTTTTGTTTTCTTTTGTTTTTTTATTTGATTTTTTTCGAATTTCTTGATGGAGTGGACTCAATCACTATCGGGTTGCCTCATTCGAATATTGAATGTACACCCTTTCTTTCGAGGCTGATCCATTTTCACCTTTGCCCCCAGTGTGGAGGGTGATCCTTGATTAGGGTTTATCTGAAAAGAAATCAATTAGGGTCAATGGGAGACAACAATGGATATTTTCCTACAAGTGAAGGGAATATGAAAGAAGGCTATTTATCACTTCAATATTGAACATCTTCTTTTGAAAACCATTTTGTTGGACTCCTCCAGATATTCCAAGTGCCTTTATTTTCCTTTTTCATTTTTTCATTTTCATTTTCATTTTTTGGGAAATCATGACAGAAATTTATACCACCCTTTAATGAAATGACCTTCCTAATGATGAACCTGAGCGAATTGATTTGCACTCTTTGAGATGTGCACCGCATTTCTAGTTGAATGAGAAGAAAGGTTTGGGACATTTGAAAATTAACCTGGGTGATTTAAGGGACATTGAGAAAATTGAAGTATGGTCATTTTGCCTTCAAGACATTGTGACAACATTAATAGTATGACCAAATTGCTCCTTTCAGAAGAAAACAAGACTATGGTGTTGGGTTCAAAGAGAATGGGTTTAATCGAGATTTGAAAGGATGTGAAGTATGGGAGCAGTGTTGACGCCAATCATATTGTCTCCTTAAAAAATTTTGAAAACATGGACTCAGTCACCTCGAAATCATTGTTTTGACCAAAACTGATTTTGAAACATCTCTTGATTAAACCACCGTCATTCCTTTACTCACAACTCGAAATCATAGCTTTGATTAAAACTTATTTCGAAGATTTTTGATTAAATCTCGTCATTCCTTTGATCACAGTCAAGATGAAAGCCATTGGCCTTTCCTCAATCATGCTTGAGTCAGTTTTAGTGGTAAACACCAATCCGTTCCAGAAGCATATAATTGATTACCTGAAGAAACCCTCCATTTATTACCGTTATGTTTTAGTTCCAGCTCATGCAAATATTTACGAAAGAGTTCTTCTATCTACCACATGCATGTTTGAAGGTAAATGAAAAAGGTAAGGAAAAACACCCCTGTTTAGCACTCATCTCTAAAATTGCAAAGATCCAAAGTAAATTAGCTTGTCGTGAGCTCTGTAATATCAACCTCTGTGAAATTGCAAATGCTTAGAGAAATGAAATGATGTGACAATGTTTTGAACCACAAAATGTATCTATTTTATTACAAGAACAATGAAGTGAAACAAAAGCCCACACAGCTATCCTAATGTTCTTAGGCAAAAACATCAGGGATCCTAGTCTAAAACCAATCTCTGCCGCTCCATTCACTCAGATTACCATCCATGTTGACTACGCTCTGATTAGAAACTCAACAACCCTGTTTTGATGAATGTCTGCACTCTTTTCTTCAAACTGGTGCAATCCTCCGTGGAATGGCCTTGAACATTCATATAGTATTCGCATTGCATATTGGGATCATACCACATGGGATAAGGAGGCTGCATGGGTTCCACATACACTGGTTCCACAAGGTCCTGCTGGATGAGTTGATGAAACAATTCCGTATAAGTCATGGGAATTTGGGCAAACTTGAATCTCTCCTAGTGAGTCATGTACCCCTTTTGTTGGTCCCTTGGAATAGTTGGTTCCGAACCAAGTGATGATACTGGCCTTTTCCCTGATGCTCGATGATACTCTTGGGATTGAAAGCTTGGTTGAGGAACCGATTGGTATGGACAAGGGTTTTGACTCACGTATGAATCTATTGGTGGAAGTGGTGGATAAGGATAGTAAGGGATGTATGGGTTATATGGCCCCGAGTGATCAAACTGTTGTCCTTTAGAGCTGACTAATGGTGTTTCTATGCCACTCTGCACGCTGGTTTGATCCTTCTTTGATTCTGGCTTTTTCCTGCTTCTAACCTTCCTTGACCTGAAATTGGCTTGATTGAGGAGAAATGAGGTATCAGTTGGCGGTTTAGGCACGAATGGGGCTTGAACAAACAACGGAGAATTTGACTGGTTGAGGTTGATTTGGTTGGGTTCAGCACTTCCTAATTGCCTCACACCAATACTGTCTATTGTTATGCTTTGCCCTTCTGACATTAAATGATCTGCTTGCATTGTTTTTCCCTTCAGTTCTGCTAGTTGATGCCTCGTCATGCTCATCTGCTTTCGTAATTCCTCATTCTCCTTCTTCATTTGCTGGTACTCAGTTAATTGCTCTCCTTCCATTGCCCTTTTTCGATAAATCCTCCAAAAACCAAAACAAGTTTCAAGAACCATCAGAAATCTTTCTATTGATAAGCAGTACTGCTCTTTTACTGTGGGACGATGCGAAGGTTTTAATGGAATGCATGAACGAATGCCATGGCATGATGAATGAATGCATGAGGCAAAAATGGATGTGTGATGCCTTGAAAGGATGAGTTTGTACAAACAAATGAAGGATCGAACTAAACTCATAGAACTTCCTCTTTTCAATAGCAACCGCCATTACATTGTACCATTATACTCTACTTCTTGACTATATACAAGAGTGAATACAAAAATGGCTAGAACTTAAACAACCCTTCTTGATATCCTCAGTATGAGCATGTGCAATTCTAATCCTCTCAAGACGAGATCACTGAGTATTTCCTGCGGCTTCTCCAAATCTAGATGATGAGGTTCGACTGAAATTGCAATTTCCATCTGCCTTAAAGACTAATTCCCCTTCTTTGATCAACCTTTGCACCTCTTCCTTCACCTCTTCCCAAGTGATAGGCACAATAAGCGTTGGCATTGTACCATACTGGTTGTGGGTGCCTCATTGGCTTGGAGTGAGGTAGGAGTGCAATAAGGCATTGTTGCAAAAGCTGAGGGAACAGCTTAGTATAAGTGCAAGCGATTAGTATCAAATCCGTAAGCTCAACAAGTTCCCTTTTTGGACTTGGGGGTTAAGACCTTGGCTAGGACTTTGGTTGAGATTTTGGCCCATGGATAGGTGATCGAAATGGAGTGTTTGGCCGGACATTTGGCTGATAAGGTCGAGACTGATGAAAGTCAGGTGGGTTTCTACCTTGACCAGAGTTTGGTGAATGATAAGCCGGAGGGTAGAAAGGTGGGTCATTTGGTTGGACAAAGTTGTTCTGTGGTTGCATTACACCAAAAGATTCCATGTTTGGAATGTAAGACTTGAGCTCTCCCACTTGCTTGGTCAACTCATCCATCCCTTTTGCAATCTTGCCCAAGCTTTCTACCTTGTCTGAGCTAGCACCGATTTCTTTGGCATGTCCTGACTTCCCATAACTAGAGTGAATTTGCTTCACCGGTTTCTCCAAAGAAAGAAATTCCTGAGCCCCTTCCAAATCTCCACCTTTTATCGGCAACTTCAGAACATGCCCCTTCAGCTTGTCAATCTCCTCAGCAAATTCTTCTTGCTTGCATTTTTAGCTTGATTATGTCTCTTTCCATCACCCTCTGGTCAAACTCCAACTGCTGCACCCAAACTTCTAGTGGACTGCCTATACTTCCTCAATATTTGGACTTCTAACTAAGCAACTGCGACGATGCACAACAAATACTGAATAAGTGGTGTTTACACATGACCTAGGTAGACAAACTATGTACAAAGATGCACCAACTCAAAAATGATTATGATAAATGCAAGATGGATGCATGAACACATGTACAAATGAGTATTATGATAATTTGACAAACTATAGGAATGTGTATGATAACACAACATAACATGGCAATATATATTAATAAACAAATGAATATCATAGATATGCATGGGCAATTATGGAACATATGAATGCATGAGAATGCAAAAAAGATGTCATGATATGTAAAGATGAATCCTGCAACACAAATAGGTTATGCCAATGCAGGTGCAAAAAGATAAAATAAAAGGGAAGAAAAAACTCGTTAGTAACTGAACATAAAAATATCGCTGAAAATTTTAAAGAAAAATCATGCCCCTTTTATTCTTGAATAACAAAACCTTTTTATTTTCCTGAAAAGTCAAAAGGACGAAAATGCCGTTGGGGCGGGTGGTCTATTCATTGAGAGTAAAATGGGTTACTCTCTCTACTGTCCTTATTTTGAAAAACGAGAGGTGAGGGTAAGAGATGTTCCTTATGTGTACCAACTTATATGCTGGGTGGACGTCTTTCGCACAACCTGCACGGGGACCTGGTTGGTCCCACGAAGGCTTGCTTATTACACCTCCCAAAATCTAATCAAGGTGGCAACATGTAAATGCAAAATGCAGTCTAAGTGAAGTGTGTGAAGGAACAACCTACCATTACCCTAAAACTAAACCTGGCAGACCTAGTAACTAACCACAACAGAAAACAAAGAAAACAACAAGATATGGGTGAAAATAACAGAAATATCAAAGCATAAAAGCAGTAAAACATCAAAACAAACAAAACAAAACAAACCAAAATAAAACAAAGCAACCATTTTATTAACCCTAGATCTTGTTTAGACTAGGTGAGGCCTGACTCTCTAACTAGTCCCAGTGGAGTCGCCAAGCTGTCGAAACGTTCGAGTTCGGGGAACCCTGCCGAGACGACGTTGGTATGAAGGAGTCGCCACTAATCTTTTTTCTAAGGTGCGATTAGTCACCTAATTGACCTAACCAGTCTAATGAGGTCCAGCGCTTGGCATGAGACCCACTAAACCTAAGGTCCGGTCTTGTAACCTAAATCTAAGTTCGGGAGTCGATTACGCTCGGGGAAGGATTAGCACCCCCGAGTCGCCCGTCAAGTGATGGTACCTCTAGTCTATCTAGATCTACTGGGTCGAAAAGAAAAAAATTGGTTGCTTTTAATGCTTGATCTTGATTATTATTAGAAAGGGTTATGAAGGAAAAAGAAATCTCTTTAAAACCAATGTCAAGAATTCGAAGAATAGGATCGAACACCGTCGATCAATTCTGACTCGATTCTCTTTCATTGTCTGTTCTCTTGTTGAATCTCCCGCACCGGGGAGAGGTTTTGAAAATGCTGTGTCAAAACCTTTTATTTTTATTTGTTAAAGTCTTTTACTTTGCTTTGAAAACTTCCATTTTAGTCTCCCTAAAAATGGCGTGGAAATCTTCTTTTCTTGTTATTTTGAAAGAGAACCTTTTCCATTTTTTTATTGATAAACTAAGTCTGGTTTGAATTTGAAAATCTTCGTTTAAGTCTTAAAACACTTAATTACCAATTTTAATTCATTTTGAAAACTGAATAAGAGAACACTTGCCTTTTTGAAAAATTCTTTAAAAACTATCTTTTTGTATTTTTCTTGATTATACTTAATCTTGATGGGAAGGAAAATGAATGCAGATGATGCGTGAACTGGTTAATTTTATTCATTTGATCGATAAAGTGGGGTTTACTCGAGTCAACCCTTACGAACCTAGCCCGGCCCCCCGGGGATATTCGTAAAGGTTGTTCGATCTCGGAGCGAAATCCCGAGAAGTCGTGCTCATGCACCTTTACCCGGGATTCGCCCGTCATAGTAAAAAACAACACTTTATAAATCAGGACATATAATGGTGGCGTGTAATGCAAACAGTTTAAATATACAACTAAGTATGATATGCATGCAGTTAAGGTCTACTTCACTAAATTATTACAAACCAAGATCTGGTGGACCACTTAACAAATTAACAATAACTAATGAAAACTTATGCGTCAGACTAGGCTTGCTAAGGACTTTTCTGCACACTAAAGAAAATGATCAGTAATATTCAGGAAATAACACACAATTTATACCCCACCAATGCAAATTAAAGACCTAAATTGACCAAGTGACAACCATCATTCCATAAATTTCTCAATTTCCTTTCAAGTTAATCTCTATTTGTGAAATTAGGTCTTAACTCCAAGTTTAATTTCCTTAAAATTGAAATTAGCCCAAAGTGTCTTACATATCATCTTCAAGCCAATTTCAATCAAAGAAAATCTTTACTTTAAGTTGAGACCCCATTTCCAAATCAAGATTAGCTCAAGTAATTAAATTCCCATCTTCAAAATGAGCAAACAAGAATTTTCATCCATAAATCTCATATTCCAATGCAAACGCAATTCAATTAAACATTCATGAAGCTAGATTAACATAAAGATCACTTCCAAGTTGATTTAAACATAAAAATCCAAGCTTTGGCATCACATATTTAAATTAATCCAAAAAGACACAACCTCTGTACCAAAAATACCCAAAAGGAAAAAAAAATCATGCATTTTTAAATCAAAATTGGAAACAATGTCCAACAACCTCAACCAACTAAATAAAAAAATCTATTTTTTATGCTAAAGAATCTAGTTTTAAACAATTCATGACCAACTAACCTAAACTCACCTTAATACTCAACACAAAGACTAATTTATTTAACAAAGCATTCAAGATTTTAACTATAAAAAGCAAGCTAGGTTTTTTACTTATATTTAACATGGGAAAGTTTACTCAAGAGTAAAAATGAGCTAAATCTATCAACTTTATCACAAAAATAGAACAATCAAGCCTTAAATTGAAGCAAGTCAACATAAACAAACCCCAAATTGCAACAATTAAACATGGCAAGTCTTAAATTGCTGCAATCAAGTAAAAATGGACTAAATTAATTAAAATGACAGCTAGCAGGCCTAAAATTGCACTAATCACATAAAAATGGACTAAATTGAAAAGGGAAAGGAATTACCCTTACCAAAGCGGCGTCGTTTTGGCTCTGTAAGGGTTTATAACCCTAGATCCCTTTTTTTTCCTTCTTCTTTGCGCCGCCCTCTTTTTCTTCCTCCTCTTCACTGCTGCCTCAAGCACTGAATCTTCCGGCCACTTCACGAAATATCAACCCCCATGGCTCCGATGGCTTTGTTCCTTCACCTAGATCTCGTCCCGATCTCCGATGAGCCGAAAGTTTCGAACTTTAGAGGGTTTCGACGGTAACCCAAGCTTCAATCGCCCAAATCTCGACAATTTCACCACGGAAATGGCCTCAACCTTCGAAATTTCGCTTCATCCGCCCTTCTCCATCAATTCCCCGGCTCACTTTGAGGTAAGTTATTTTTGGTAAAAAGACCATTTTATGTATTTTTTTGGAGAAACCGAGAGTGTTCTCTTTCCCTTTTCTGTGTATGGGTTTAATCGGGTGGGTATGGTGAGTTGAGAGGGAAAGTTTTCTGTTTTAGTCAGGGAACGTGTATTTTTGGTGAGGAAAGTAGGAGAGTCTTCTGTTTTTTTTTTCAATGGGAGAGAAAAAGAAGAAAATTTCCCAATGGGAGAGAGGAGAGTCCTCAGGATCAGATCAGAGGGGAAGTTGGTAAAAGAAATGGGAGAGCTTTTTTTGGTTTTCGAGTGGGAGAGGGTTTTCTGTTTTTTTTGTGAGCGAGAGGAAAAAGTTTCCAATGAGCGAGAGGAGAGTCCTCGAGCTCCGAGAGTGTGTGTCAGCCCTTTTTTCAGTGTGTATTTTTTAGTATCAATATGATCCTTCTCTATGTGGAGGGTTCTAGAATTCCTTCCTAGAGGGAGAATCCTGTTTTTGGTTCTTATCCCTCTCCTCCTAAATTCTTTTGTCTCTTTCGCCAGCTATGATCCTCTTTAACAATTTTTGTCTCCTTGCAGGGTAGGTGGCTGAGCTGGCATCTAAGCTTTGAAAACTAAAAAATTACCATCCTTTTTCAAGTATGGGTGCCTTAACAACAGGTAAATTCATTTCTTGGACCCTTAAAATGTGATAGGTTAGGAATGCTTTCTGAATTTATCTCTTTAATAAGTGTTTGACCTTTTACTGTGAATTAGACTGAGAATATTGCTGAATTGGGGTTATTAAACTTAGTTTTGATGGTTGAATTTGATGTACTAGTTGTGTGTGAGTGTGATGTTTGTGGTGAAGTGTTAATCTATGTCCTACTACCTGCTCTATATCTGTACTGTCAAATCTGGGATTATGTGAATGTCCTGCTAAAATGGTGTCTCATTTTATTGTTGAGTATTTATGAAGTTGAGATTGACTGCAATTTGAGTGTGCCAATGCCTGGATTATACTGTTTTACTATAATGGAGAGTAATATGTATGCAACTATATGAAGAATGCACCCTAACTAGTTTCAAAATGTACTTATGGTATACTAATCTATTAAGAACATATGCTGCACTTTACATTTCTTTTTTGCTCTTTGTGCTTGATCTTGCATGTGGTGCATTCTTCCCTTCAAAGTCCCTGTTTTTTGGAGATAAGAGCTTAAAGTGCATCATATCCAACTTGTTGAGAGAAAAAGGAAAGCAGGAGCAAGGAAAATGGAGCTTCAAGTAATGCAAGACACCTCCCTGTACATGCAAAAAAGGAAAGGACACCAATGTAAAATAAAGACCCTTATTCTACTTGTAATAAATGTAAACCTTAGCAAATGGATATATGATGAAGACTAGAAACCTTTTTCACTTCCTTTTATTTGAATTTTGTATCTTTTGAATGCAATCAAATATATTGTATGGAATGCAAAAAGAAAACCAAAATAATGCATGAGGCTTAACCAAGCTACTAATTGGAACCTATAGGGAATATGCAAATGTAACCTTAAAAATGGACTATACTAAATATGCAAAATGCAACTAACCAAAGCATATTGATTTTCTTTTTGCTTCATGGATGCAATCCTATATATGTATGCAGTGCTAAAATAAAAAACAGAATAAATATTGGATAATCAAACTACTAAATGCAAGCTAACATGGAACATGCAAATTGCAACTAATAAACAACATCTCCTATTTCCTACAAATGACAACTAACATTAATTAAATAAAGTACTAAATAAGCTACACTGGTGAATGACCATATGAATTAAAAGATAAAACGGACCTAAGAGCCGAAATGCAACACTACTGAATGAGGTCAAACCCTAAAAATGCAAAAAAAAAAAGAAAAGAAAAAAGTGCTCATCCTAAAAATTTGGTTCCTTAATTAGCTAATCTAACTTAAAAAGGTACTTGAAACGACTAAAATGCCCCTGGATGTACAAAATTACCAAAATGCCCCTGGACATGCAAAATGACCAAAATGCCCCTAGTTGATCCTAATGCCAATTAAGAAATAAATTGATTTGAACTAAATGATACAAGACAAAAAAAGGGTGTCTACAGCATCCTAGCAAAGCCATTAAGAGATGAATGCACGCAAGAAGACAAGTTACAAAGAACATCCCCAAGACAGTAGTATACAGCAAAACAGGTCCAAGTCAAGGCTAAAATCCATGGGTATGATTCAATTACAGTACCACAATGCCACAAGCATGACAATAGGGCAAACAGAGGACATCAAGCTCAACAGGATTCAACTGCCCAATACAATGAGGTTCAAGGGCAACAAAAGCAGTGAATATTCAGGATCACAATTGCAGTATTAGTTCAGTGTTCTGGTAGCATTTATTCAACACATAAGTGATCAAGACAGTGAAAACATCTGGCATATGTTAGCCTCTCCGCATAGCATGGCATTTACAAGTCAGAAAGAATAAATGAGTCAAAAACAGTGGAAAAAGTTAACAAGCAAGTTCCCAAGCTAGTTTCAGCAAAGCAGTGAGATTAGATGAATACAGATGCATGGAAAGGCAATTGAGGCACTGTGAAGCCCAAATTCAGGAAAACTAAATGGCTCACTAAATTAGAAAGAAGTCAACATGGCAGTGGCACGTGATCACCAAGTTCCAGCAATTTGCAAGGCATCAAATAGCATTCAACAAACAAAACAAGACAGAAGGGTATTAAGGAAGGTTGAGCATGGATAGCTTCATTTAGAATGTTAACACTATTGGTACCAGGCAGCAATCATGAGGCAATTAAGAGTCAAAGCAAGCTAAGTGAACGACATATAGCAAGCAAATGTCCAAGTCATTCATGAAGTATTATATGGCATCTTGGTGAACATGACAAGACAAGCAATGGGTACTTGGCAGTATGCAAATCAGCATAAGAGAATGGCGTCCAAGCAAGTGGTATTTCAATTGGTCCAAAATCATCATGGCATTAAGACAATATTGAAGCATGAATTTAGAGTCAATGCAAATATGCAACAGATCACCAAGCAAAGGAATCCAAGCAAAAGCATGATAGAATGCAGAATAGTCAACCAAACACATTTCGTTCAAAATACAGAGAGTTCAGCCTAATTCATCAAACAAAGCCCCAATTACATTCTGTTATAGAAAGAGAGAAACGTCATACCATAGAGAAAAAGATTCCTCCTTGGCCAGCTCACCATTCCCTTGAGCCTTATCCTCCCGAATCATTGGCTTATGCTACAAATTTCCACCAATGCAAAGAACCTGTAAAAAAAAAGGACAAAATTAATTAGCTAAGAAAATGGAAAAAAAAACGGAAATAAAAAGGAGTAAAATCACAACTAGCTGAAGAGGAGGAGAATTCTTATCTCTGAAAAAAGATCCCTCTCTCTCAAAAAAAAAAGGCAGAGACTCTCCGGAACACACACCAGAAAATTTTCCTCTCTAAAAAACCACACAAATCCTTTCTTCTCAGCTCTACTCCCTGACTCATAAAAACACACACAAATTCAGTCTTTTTTCCCAAAAGATTTTTCTTCTTTGATACACTGAAAACAAACTCTCTCTTGACGAACAAGCATAATTTCTCTCTCTCTCTCAAATTTCTTCCTCACTCAAGTACTGAAGCTAGGGTTCTTTGAAGTAGAATTGGGGGTTTTGGATTAAAGGAATATCAACTGATATTGGACCCATCGTTGGGTAGAGGGAAGAAACTAGAGCAGAACCTTGAGGTTCGAATCTATCCGATGGTGAAATCATCGGAATCCGAGATTCAAATGCCCGGGTCACCGTCAAAATCACCCAAAGCTCGAATCTTTTGATCTGAGGAGAGCAATACCGGGTTTTTGGAGGAAGTCTCGAGCAAAGGGAGCCATGGAGATGTTAACTTCGTGGGTTGCAGATCATCGGCGTTTGAGGTTTTTTTAACAGAGAAGGAAGAGGCGGCGGATCGAGGAAGGAGAAGAAGTGAAAAAGAGAAGGGTTATTGTTTAATAACCCTTGCTGAACCAAAACGGCGCCGTTTGGGTATAGATATTAGCGCTTTGGTAAGTTTCTTTCCAGCTCTTTTCAATTCAATCATTTTCCATTTGGTTGTGAAGCAATTGGGTGCTATTGTGGGTTATTCTATTTGATTCATCTTTCTTTCTTTTATCAATATGGTAGATTTACATGTTATTAAGTTCAATTTGCTAGTTTTTAGACGTAAACATGATTAAAGTTGTTGTCTTCTAGTGTTGAATGGTTCATGATTTGGATTATGCTTTAAAAGACAAAAGAAATGATGATTGAGATTTGTTTTTGCTTGGAACCCACTTGGGTTCAACTTGAATTTTAAACTTAAGTAAAGTTTTTATTTTTGAGTTGGAAATGATTCAAATTGATCTTTGATTTCTATTTGAGTTTCTTTTGATTGGAAAAATTGAGATCTTGACTTAAAGTTAGAATTTTTCTTGAATTAAAGGTGGCTTGAAAATGGTATGCTGAGCCACTTTGGGTTAGTTTTAATTTTGAAAAACAGAACTTGGGATTAAAAATCAAAATTTTCAAATCAAAGTTAACTTGAAAAGAAATTGATGAATCCATGTGAATTAATTCCAATTTGAAAATTGAGATTTTGAGTTTAAAGACTTGATTTTTAAGTTGAGTCAATTAAGTTCTAATTTGATTCATACATGTCCAATAATTTGTATTCCCATTTGATCAAAGACTCAAACTTATTCCTCTATTTGCTTTGGTCCCTGATTTAGGATTTTATTTGCTTCTTGATGCAACTTGATTCTTGATTACAACTTTTGCCTTTGTGTTCCCTGAATTTTGCTAATTGTTCACTTGATGTGCAGAAAAGTCCCCAGTTGTCCAAGTTGGCCCTTAGCTTCTAATTTCTTTAAGTCTATTTGTTAATTCGATTAAACCATTGGGATTTGTAATAAATTAGTAATTAGTGTAAAGGTACAGTAAAGCTCAATCATATGCATTCATGTCATACATGTTATATGTCACCTTGCTATGTTCATAGTGCATTAACATTCGTCTTTTGCCGAGATGAAGGGCCTTTCAGATAAATGTACTCGGGTACGAATTTCTGGAAACCCCTTTTAGACCGGTTTTTTCGGTAAATATCCCCATAATGCGTGGGAAGGGTTCATGGAGTTGACTTTGGGTAGACTTGTGTTAATGCATGTAATTAAAAAATGATCTTTCATGCATTCTAATTGTCATTCATATGAGTTAGCTAAATAAGAATCAGTAAGCAACCGTCTTTTACGATGACAGGTGGGTTCCAAGTAAATGTACTCGGGTACAAATTCATGGCCCCCACTCCGAGATTGGATTATCCCCGAGATACCCCCATAATGCGTGGGAAGGGTCTCGGGTTAATTTCAAGTATACTGCTGCTTACTGATCAAATAAGTTAAAAATATACATCTGCATGCATCATTCCATTATCATTGCATTACTCAGAGTTTAGGTCAAAAATTGAAAAGTCAAAATTCAAAAGATCAGCGTTGTCTTGTCTGTCTTTCCCTGTTTGCCCTTCCTAATCGGAAGGTGTTGTCAGTATTTACCAATTTGCCCTTCCTCATCGGGAGCTATTGTACCCTTTGTCCAGTTTGCCCTTCTTCATCGGAAGGTGTTGTCAGCATTTACCGATTTGCCCTTCCTCCCGGGAAGGTGTTGTTTACTTTTCCCAGTTTGCCATCCCCGGTCGGAAGGTGCTGTCAGCATTTACCAATTTGCCCTTCCTCATTGGAAGGTGTTGTCAGCAATTACCAATTTGCCCTTCCTCATCGGGAGGTATCGTTGCCTTTGTCCAGTTTGCCCTTCCTCATCGGAAGGTGTTGTTTACCTTTCCAGTTTGCCCTTCCTCATCGGAAGGTGTTGTTAAGTTTACCAGTTTGACCTTCTTCATTGGAAGGTGTTGTTAAGTTTACTAGTTTGCCCTTCCTCATCGGAAGATGTTGTTTAAGTTCACCAGTTTGCTCTTCCTCATCGAAAGGTGTTGTCTACATTTCTCAGTTTGCCCTCCCTCATCGGGAGGTGTTGTTCCTATTCCTGTTATGTCCTCCAAGGTTTTTGTCATGTTTTCACGTGTAATAAAAGGTTTCAATTCACTTAAAACAAGAAAAAAATCAAAATATAGGATTAAGGATTAAAAGCAACCTTTTTATTTTAGACCCACAGTAGATCTAGTTTGACTAAGAGGTACCGTCATTTGACGGGCGTTCCGGGGGTGCTAATCCTTCCCCGGGCATAACTGACTCCCGAACCTAGATTCAGGTGACAAGACCGGACCTATAGGTTTAGTGGGTCCTTCACCAAGTTTTGGACCACATTAGACTGGTTAGGTCAATCAATAGGTGGCTAATCACACCTAGAAAAAAGATTAGTGGCGATTCCTCATCTCACAGTCGTTTCGGCAGGGTTCCCCGGACTCGCACGTTTCGACAATGTCTTACTCTCACCAGAAAACTGTTGTATTTCTATTATTTACTCATTTAGTTCGTCCATGTATTCATTTGTTGTTGAAAAGATCGCACGGTAGGTCATAAACTCCGCCAAAGTTGAATTATCTACAAATCTATGAAAACTGCATAGATCAAGTCTTTTTCAGACTTCTTATAACTTTCATACTTTCAACCATTTAATCTGGAAAATGTATCAAATTATAATCTTTTGGTGGTTCTTCTCCATTACCAACTCGAAGAGGAATTTGTCGAACTCTTAGTCTCATCTTGCTCTCATGTTCTTTTCCAATCTCATTATATCGTTTTTGGCCAAAGATATGATTTGACCAAACTTTGATAGACTGTTTGTTCTCTTGTTACTCAAGGTACAACTGAGAGCACTTGTCTGAAATCTCATTTAAAAACAACAACCCTTCCTCTTAATGTTTTTTGTTACTCATCATTTCTTGTAGTGTTCTGTCCACAAATTCAATTGCAACATTTTTTTTATTGATGCTTCATCCCATATGATTAGTCTTGCTATTCTTAACATTTCAACCTTAGCACTCTGTTTCGAAGTCTTACATAGACTTGTTTCTGTCATATTTAATTGTATATCAAATATCGAGTGTGTTGTTCCTCTTAGCATAATCGTTGTTGCTATCCCAGATGTTTCTGTAACTAATGCAATCAAACCTCTTGATATATGATGATATTAGAAGTAATATTATATATCAAATAATGTGATTTTGATTTGATTAATTATATGTTAAAGGGTATGTGATTACCAATATTCCATAATATAGAAATGTTGTCTATTTCTCTTGGTCAATCCAAAAAAAACCACTCTTTCAAGATTCAACTTTTGAATGCAATCTCTTGGTATTTATTTAACTTATTTTCCACTTCTAGACATTCATGTGGAGTTTCAATGCTCATTTTCATCTGCAATTTCCTTGCATGTTGAATTCAAGATGTGCAAATTTTGAGAATCTATTTCTGGAAAATCAAACTTCTTGACTCTTTTTCCCATGCTTTCAACATAATAGGTAATGCTCTGTAGTGTGTATGCATTCTCTTATAATTCTTAGACATTGTGTCATAATAGTCATTCAATAGTTTGCTCACATCTGCCAGTTCACAATGCACTAATCACGCAATATAGCCTTCTCAATTCATTAAGCATTTAAAATGTTACTGCTTCATCATGCATTTTGATATACTCGGATCAAATTTCAGCAATCCCCTTTTTATTGCAGCCTCCTTGAATATTAAGCGTGGGATTCCATTAACAGTCAATATAGATCATTATAAGATTTCAACCTTTAACATGATTTAGCAATAGTAGTACTTGTGAAGATTAAAAACAACTTTTAATGTGTGTGTGTGTATATGTATAAATTTTATGTAAATATATAAGATGATAAAGATATAACCTTTCTCCCAATGAAAGCTTTCAAGTGCATTATTTATGACCCAACGTGTTTAAATTAAATATCCCTATAAAATTTTAATAACCACACAACGGAATTTTGATAACGTCCTTATATAAATTTTCTGGTAATGTCCCTATAAAACTTTAATAACAACATTATGAAATTTTGATGATCACACTATGAAATTTTGATAACCTCCCAATGAAATACTTTTGATAACCTCCCTACGAAGTACTTTTGATAACCTCCCTACGAAATTTTGGTAACCTTGCTATCTAATATTAGTAATCACCCTATGAAATTTTAATAACCACATTTTGAAATTTTGGTAACCTCACTATTAAATTTTGATAACCTCACTATGAAACTTTCATAACCTCCCTATGTAATTTTAATAACCTAATCACTATAAAATTTTTGATAACCACATAATGAAATTTTGATAAGCTTCCTATGAAATTTTGGTAACCATAATATGAATTTTGATAACATATCCCTGAAATTTTGGTAACCACAATTTGAATTTTTTATATCAAATTTTGATAACCTAAAGCTCTATTTGATAGGAGAAAAAAATTTTTGTTTTCATTTTCTAAAAATATCGAGAAAATCAAGTAGTCACACAACATGTGTCAATGAAAATGAGTATACTTTTGGAAAATGGAAATGCAATTGAGTGGAATTTGAAAATATTTATATTTTTAGTTTGAGATTTCCACTCCATTTGTCATTTTCATTTTCTAAAAATATGTTTATTTTCATTAACACATGTTGTGTGACTACTTGATTTTTTTTTTTATATTTTAGAAAATCTTTTCTCCTACGAGACATAGCCTTAGTATGGAATTTTGATAATCTCGCTATATTATTTTGATAATCTCCCTAAGAAATTGTGATAACCTCGGCAACTCAAGCACACATCAAATTTCTATTGCCACTGCAACCTACAAAAAAAGACTTAGCAATGACAACACATAATCAGAGCCCTACAACCCACAAATTGGTAAGATTCAGTCTACTGTTAAACCCGTACAAAACCAAACAAACTAATTCAAAATCCTCAAGCATCTCAACTGTAATTACAAACAGATAAATTTATTACAACAAAGCAAATACTAAAATTGATCTACTGTAAATTCCTTACTTCACATAGGCATTTAAACAAACATGTGCAAGATCAAATTGGAAAAGATTAATAACATAAGCCGAAAAGTTAGTGAGTAATAGCCGAAACATTTGCTATACCAACTAAACAAATAAAAACACTAAGTACCCATAAAAAACAGAAGAAACAACTATTAGCGTTTTCAAACAATTAGAAAGAGAACCAAATGCTTATTCCAACTCTTGCCTCATCCATAAGGAGTGTCGCTAACTAAGACTTTGTGGATGGCATGGAAGCACTCAGATTGAGTTCTAGAAACCTCGACAGACTTGGTCGGAGAAAGTGGAGGTCGATTTAGGAGGCATGTTCAAATGAGCATAGAACATTGGAAAAGAAAGAAAGGAAAGTGGGAAAAAATCAATATGAAGAAAAACCAAAGGAAGCCCATAACCTTCTTCCGCAACCCCTTTTTCTAGTAGCAAAAATTCAAAAACCTTCGGTCTCTCTCCCATCGAGATTCGAAGAGACATCAGAGAGATAGCAAGCAAAGGAAGAAGGGAGAAGAACAAAAAGAATATACTGGAAAGAACTCATATTGGAAGAAAGATGAAGAAAGATGGAAGAAGAACCGGCAGCAATCGCCGGGCCTTCTTCCTCTTTCTCCCCCTCCTTCCTCCCTCTTCCTATCAGTGTTGTTCTCCTCCCCGATTTCCCCTCCATATCTCTACTCTCTCTCTAGAATATTCCAACAAACCAACCCTCGTTTGCCCAAAATAGAAAGAAAAAACGGCGTTTTCTCAAAAAAGTTCAAAAAAATTAACTAAGCTATCGCGAGCACAACGAGCCGCACAGCAGCATGTGGGCAGGCCACGCGTCAAATAGGGAAGGGGCAGGGGATTACTTTATTAAATTTAAATAAATTTAAATGGTTTAATTTTGATAGGGGGATTGGTTGTCATATGTCCCATGATGTTTTAAACCCAACTCATGTACAAGCTATTAAAAAATGACAATTGTTTGTGAATTTATTTTTCCGTCTTTTCCTGAAGGGAAATTACAAGACGGGGGTTAGAACCCACGTCCTTTTAATTTCTTAACCACCAACTCCAAGAGTTAAATCGTCAGGGATTGGATAAAGTGGTAAAGGTTAGGAGTTGTGGTTGATGGCACCTACATTCGAGATCTGGTGGATTCTTCTGGAAATTACGCTATTGCCATTTAGAGGGACCGTGTGCTCGTCGTCGGGGGGCTAGATGACCCATTTGCTGGTTAATTGTGCAAGGGAGCGCCTCCTCCAAGGCTGCTATCTTGACATCGTCTCTCATCTCTCTTTCTTTTGTCTCGTTGCAGTCTTGCTATATCTAGGCCATCAGGGCTCTAACAAGCTCGGCACTACCATCCTACCCCCCAGCTGGAGTTGGGAAGACAACTGGTTGTGGGCTGGCAGATCAGGAAGCGCCCTGGAGGTTTAGAAGCATTGGATAATAATACGGCACATAGTTGAACATATAGTGCATCGCATGCGTTGAGATCGTTGGGAGGCCTCTCGGTGGTGCGCTACTTGGCGTCAGAGGTACTTCATTCAGCGGGAAGCCTGGAGGCACGGGCGTTGGTGGCTGGGATGTAGATCTAGGCGGAGGATCTTGAAAAAGTGACTTCTTTGCTGCAGATTTGTTTGTTTTGTTGACCGAAAGGTCTTTTAGGATCTAGGTTTTTTCCAGCGTCCCTGAAGACGACATGGTTGTTTGCTTTTTGTGGTTCCCCACGAACGGCGCCAATTGTTGAGGACGCCAAGATCGTCTGCAGGCGATCGGCCGGTCGAGCTCCAAGAAAGAGGGTCACCTGATAGCACAAGAACGCGTCAAGAGCGATTGGGGAGGGTCCCCGCGCTTGTGCTCAGATGCTTAAGTCAGATGTCAGAGCTCGAAGAGGGTTTTTAGCTAGGGTTTATTAGCAAAGAGTGTTCATTACCTCAGTTGTGAAGGTTGTGGTCTTTAAATAGAGGCGTTCATATGCCTTCGGGTCGGTTTACAGGTCGCACGCTTAGGATCATGTGTGGAGCGCCAGTTTTTGGCTTTCCGGTCTTGGGCCTTAAGGAGGACTGGACCGAACGCCTAGGGCTTTGTCTTTGGGCCTTCAGCATATGGCTTAGCTAGGCTAGGCTTTAGCGGCTACCGAAAGGCGACGACTCTAGTTTGCAATTGTGCTATGCTCAACAGAACGGTTACGGAAAGCAAGCACGGTCCTCGATTTATTTTTTGCTACTCATGAACTTGATATTGAAATGGGCTACACAATAGGAGATCCCGGATTCGAATCTTGGGATGGACGGGGTGGGATTATGGGAAAGGAGAGGACTACCATGGATGATTATGCTTCTGGCAATTTCCCAAAGAGAAAGAATTATGATTAACGGTTATAATTAAATGGTAATTAGAAGACTGTAATTAAGCATATGAATGGTTTCAAACCGTTGCATGAAATCACAATTGAGTGGTAGTTTTTGAAACCAATTACCGAGAATAAAAGATGGAGATGATCAGACAAAATAACATGCTAACGGTGACTGAAAACCAACGCATGTTTATTTATCAAAAAAAAAAAAAACAACGCATGCTAAGGGGAAATAGTTGGGGCCGGATTTTAGTAAATGGGCCAGAAACAAATTTTGGGCCTAGAGTGTTTATTGGAATGGAAATAGAATAGTTCAATTCGAATCGGGCCAAGACCAATAAAAGGCTAGCAAATTAATTTGGAACAAGATTAAGTGAATTAATAAGCTTTAAAACCTAATTAATCCAACCCCATAATGGTAGACTCACCCAACAAACTTAGGTACGTGATGCAGGTCGAATCCGATTTAGTCAGTTTGCTCTGAATACCAGGTGGGGAACCAAAAAAAACTTTAAAGCCGAATTAATCACATCATCACATGTACAAAGAAAATTAGTAATGAAAATCACATGTCAAAGGAGTTGTGCAAGTTGATCATAAAAATAGCTTGCCATCATGATCTAATGGAAGCTTAGATTTAATTACAAAGCTTATAACCGAAATCTTGGAGGGAAATTTAAACTTGATCATGAGTGATTCATGTGAGTATAAGTAAGAAAAATTAAGATGAGAAGAGGTTGGCAAACCATTATACCAAAGTGGTCTATCTTAGTTTAGTGATTAGATAGCATTTTAGGAGTAGTCTAGCGAGTAATTTAGTGTTAGTTTCCTTCATTTTCTTCTTGTTACTTGGTAGCTTGTTTCCAAACCGGATCCTTAATTGTAATCTTTGTTCTTTTTGGTTAATACTACTTGTTGATCAATCGAATTGCTTTTCGTTTGATCCTCCTTTAGTAGCGCAACTTTTCCCATTCTTGCAGTTAAGAAAAAAGGGTGAGAATCCTTAGCAACTAATTTTCCATCAAACAGGGACCAATCACTAAAATTGTGTCACATCAAATCAAGTATTATAATTTAAGAAAAATTTGAACTCAAGATTTAGCCTCCTTCTAACATAAATCATTCCTAAAATTAAGATATCTTTGTATAGGGTTATCCAAAACCCATTTACCTACTAATACTAATTATACATGTTCCACCAATTTATAAAAAATGCATAATTCTAATTCATTGAATCATGATTAAAGTTGTTGCACCAAAAATCTCTTACTAGAGTTTTCGCGGAGAATTCTTTATGACAGCATAGGGGCGTGCCAGTCAATTTGCTGAAATTGACAAAGAAGTTGTAAAAACTAGATCTGGTGCGCGGAGCAGCAGATTGAAAGATCAGAGCGATTTGTGGGGACTGGATCAAAGTCACACCGGAGCATTTAAATCATCGGATCCACAACAAATTGTTTTCCTAAACTGGGCCTTCTAAATCTCTTTTCCTGTATCAGATCTATGAGATTTGTTTTTGATTGAAATTGAAAGAAAATAACAATTTGATTGTTATTGATGAGAGAGAAACATGTGTACAGTGTTTTTATGTCCGAAGATAAGATTGAAACAAGAGAAAAACACTAAAAGAGTGTTTGGGTGTCTAGAGACAAGATCTAAACAAAAAAAATATGAAGAACGAGTAAGAACTCGTGATGAACAAGGAGAAAATGGCGCGGAGCCAGAGAGAAAATAAGCACGGAGCTTGACTTTTTGCGCGGAGCAAATTTGTAGCTTCAAGAGCTAGTTTTTTAAATGAGTAATATCTGTGAATGTGTCTTTGAAGCTATGGAGTTGATCCCTTTATATAGGGGGAGGCATGGGCCTTGCATTTAATGGACCTGACTTGCTGAAGAAGGTGAATTCCTCCTCCTTAGTAGATGAGAGCTTCCAAGAAGGTGCAGAGAAGCTTCCTTTTTCTTCTGATTGCTTCCAACAACAGGGTAGAGGAAAGAGAGGATGCCAGGGCGTCATCCCTCTAGATGGGAGACGAAAATCTTCCTCCTAGATGGTTGATAGATAATTCTTCCTTCTTCCTATCCACTTCGGTATGCCTTCGTTGCTTCCTTTGTGCTGAAATCAACTAATTTGACTAAATAGTGGCCTACTGACATCATGACTTGAACTTTTAACACTAAGGCCACGAAATTATCTTTGCTTAGTCATATCTAGCTCTTTAAATCATGAAAATACTATTTAGTTAAGAGAAAATGGCTTAAACCTGGGTGAGAAAGCCACATGTCCTTAACTGAAAAGAATGCAAAAGTTGCAAACGAAGTCGGAATAAGCCAAAATTTCAAGTGAATTTGAGCTCTCCTTCATGGTGAACTTGGTTTCACTCCCCAAAATGTCCTTAACCGAAAATAAGGCATAAGTTTTTACACCGATGTCAGAATAAGGTGAAATTTTACCAAGATGATCTACATAGCTCAAGGATCATCATGGTATGCTCCTTAGTAGAAATCGCAGCCTCTTGCCTCCTCAATTGATCAATTTTACCATTTTGTCCTTAATTGAACAAAATACAAAAGTTGTAGTTTTGCCTCCCGGGGAGAGGGAACGGGCTAGGCGATCTCTTCACCATGTTAGGTTAATTATGTTGAGGAGGTGTGAGGTTGAAAATCTCATGCCTCTCTCACGTAGATAGATGTTTCTCTTGCTGACAAACTTTAGCTCTCTGCCTCCTTCCTGCAAGAAGAGGAAAATAATTCTTCTTGAGAAAGGTGGGTGGCCTCTCCTCTACATGGGAGACGACTTTGGCTTGGTATTTAAGTCCATGAGATATTTTCCGTCTCATGGTTAGATGGCATACAACTTCCCTTTTTACTACTTGCCTACCTAGCTGACAGCAGCATTGGAGGAAACTGCCTTCTTTTATTGATTTTCTGCCTCCTCCCTTGATATAGGGCGGCATATATCGATAATAATAATAATAATTTCAAAAATTATTATTATTTATTTAATAATTTCGGCCTTAATTAATTAATTACAAGAATTTCCTAATTCAATTAGAGATAGGGTGGTGTAGAAACTAAGTTTCTTCAGGATTTGTAATTAAATCTTAACCACTCATCTTGATATAAATCATGTGAAGACCAATTTACCCTCAATTATAAATTGAGGTATAAACAAAAGTATTATAATTTTTTTTTAATTATGAAATCATATATATCTTAAAATAAGTTCCACGAGGCTTACGACAAATATATTTTTCCTACTTTCCAAGCTTGAAGTCATAAGTTCAACGAGGCTTAAAACATATATATTTTTCCTACCTTCGAGAGTGGGCTTGAAGGCAATAAGATAAACACAAATAACTACAACTAGGTTTTTTTAATGTTGTCTTCTCTTCTTTAAGAGTCTTAAGTTAAGACAACATAATTGGCTTAAATAATTTTTGACCCTCAAACATAAGGAATTGATCAAATAAGCCCATTCTCCTCAATATTATTTAATTTAGCCCTTAATCTATCAATTTGGTCAATAACATTTTAATGGAAGTTAGAATTTTTTAAAGAAGCTGTTAGATTTGCTGATGTGGACCATGACAATATACGATGTGGCGTGCCATGTGGCTATTTCAAGGGTGATTAAATTTTTTTAGAACGTTTATAAACTGTTTAATGTCCTTTTTGTCCCCTGAACTTGTACGATTTTAACGTTTTGCCTCTTAAATTCTCGGGTTTTGGACATTTTTATTCCTCTTAGACCGTTAGGCTGGCACGTCAGACCAACCCGACCCACGTGGCAATGCCACGTCGGACCAAACCGCTGACATGGCATTGCCACGTTGTATTGACAGTGCTGTTAATTAGCCTAACTGTTTGAGAGGGACTAAAACGTTGAAAATTGAGAGTTTTGGGGGGAAAACATACAAAATTAAAATTTAGGGATCAAAACGTGCAAACCGTATAGTTCAGAGGGCATAAAGGACACTAAGTCGTTTATAAACATAGTAATTCAACATGAATTTTTCTCTTTATTTAATTTTTAAAATTTTTTAATTACAAGTGACATTACACGTGGCATTGTCAAAGTTCACGTCAGTGGGTCTAATGTTTGTGTTAAAAAAATCATGGAATAATTATTAAGGGTTAAATTGATCAAAATAAAAGATAAATGGTTTATGGCTAAATATATAATACACGTATTGGAGTTTAGAAGACTACACATGCGGGTCCTGAAGGGTGACATGTGTCCTCTAGAGACTAGGTTGAAATATTTATAACTTAATTAATTCAAAAAATGGACATGTGTCAATTCCACAACTCGTTTGTGAAGTACAAAATTTACACCACCTATGTATCCTCGTTTATTTGCTCAAATTTTGTAAATAAATGTATTCAGCCAAACAAAAATTGTCTTTTAGGGTACCAGCCATATTAAACGTCAACCATTGAAAATGAATGACCACGAAAATAAAGTAGATCAGGATGAAAGGAACCGTTTGTGTGACGGGAGGCAACGGGTTTATATTAATATTCTGAGAAAGTAAAGGTAAAGTAGTCTGATAGAAGAAAAGTGAAAGAAATGGAAAGAGAGAAAGGAACCGTTTGTGTGACGGGAGGCACCGGGTTTATAGGTTCATGGCTGATTAAGAGGCTTCTCGAGGAGGGTTACTCTGTGCATACCACTGTTAGGGCAGATCCAGGTAAGGGTAAAGTTGATGATCAAAATTATAAAAATATACCCACCCATTATTTCAGTTTTTTGGATTAATTTCTGAGAATTATGGATTAAGTTGCTTTCACAGCGAATCAATGAATCTCTTTAATCTGTGACTTTGACCAGAAAAGCACATAGACATTAGTTTCCTCACCAATTTGCCAGGAGCAGCCGAAAACCTGAAAATCTTCAGTGCAGATCTTAGTAATCCAGAGAGTTTCGATGCAGCCATTGAAGGATGTAAGGGAGTTTTCCATGTTGCCACGCCTGTTGATTTCGGGAACAATGAACCAGAGGAAGTAGTGACCAAAAGGACAATTAGCGGAGCGCTTGGCATCTTGAAAGCTTCCTTGAAGTCAAAACTGTGGAGAGAGTTGTTTATACCTCTAGCGCATCCGCCGTCGTGTTCAGTAGTAATGAAGTTGAGACGATGGATGAGAGTTTTTGGAGTGATGTGGATTTTGTTAGAGAAAAAATGAAGCATTTCGGAAATTACATGATTTCCAAAACATTGACAGAGAAGGCGGCTCTTGAATTTGCAGCAGAACATGGATTGGACCTCGTGACTTTGATTCCTTCTTTTGTTGTCGGTCCTTTTATCTGTCCCAAGTTTCCTGGCTCAGTGCGCTCCACATTGGCTCTTCTCTTAGGTACTGCATGTCCCATGCATAATTCCCATTTGAAGAAAATCTCTATTGTAATATTGTTTCATTACTCTGTTTCAACCTAAGTAGGCATTAATCATCATCATTTCTTTGTGTTTATAATCTACTGAACTAAATCCATTGTTACCCATTTGAATTTCTTTAGGAAAAGCTCTGTTTTTTAAAGTTTCATTGCTCTGTTTCAACTGAAATAGGGTTTATATAATCTGATACATTATTTATACATACTGTAAAATATTTGTATAGGAGAGCAATATAGCCATCTTCTAAATACATCAATGGTACATGTTGATGACGTGGCGAGGGCACATATTTTCCTGCTCGAGTATCCTGATGCAAAAGGAAGATACAATTGTTCCTCGGACACAATTAGTCTTCAAAAGATGGCTGAAATCCTTTCTGCCAAATATCCAGAATTCCCAATTCCCACAGCAGAGTGAGTGGAGTTGTTTTCCTTTGCTTTCTTCTTGGACAAACAGCTAGCATTATAGTTTCCCTAATTTCTTCCTTTCATTGCAGTTCCTTGGCAGATGTTAAAGGTAAAAAATTACCAGGTTTATCATCAAAGAAACTCTTGGATGCAGGCTTCAAATTTATATATGGGGTTGAAGACATGCTTGATGGAGCTATTAAGTGCTGCAAAGAAAAAGGTTATCTGTAATAACTGGTATGTAATAATTTACAATGTCATTGTCTCTACTCTCTTGTGGCTTATTTCTTGGTGTAATGGTGAAAGATTTTAAGAAACAATGTAAACTAATTGCTTTAAATTAATGCTGGATAATGCAGGGATTAAGGATGTGAAGATATTGTTGAATCAGTTCGAAGATGAACTAGTTCCTATGAACCTTTGAAAACTGTAGATGATGATTTTGGTCATATTTTTAATCTATGATTTCAATCATATAATTATCATATAATATATATATATATATATGTTAATGTATATAATAATATAAGGGTTAGACTTTGAACACGTGGCAGGGTTCATAGTCTAGTCCATTTGGGATGTAAGGGGAGTTGGCTTGGAGGCTCGGGCTAGGAGGCAAGTTGAGAGTACTACTCTCAACCTTTACCTGATGAGAGTGAAGTGTTCCTACCTTACCCACCCAACGAAATACTCACTTAGTACCATACTCACTTGGTGTAGTACTCACTTAGTGAGATACTCACTTACAAACCCACACTCACCCAGTACAATACTCACCCAGCCCAGTGAGGTCATCCATACTCACCTACTATATACTATACACGATCAATTCTCATACCCATAAACGGTTACCTATAACCCATGATCTCAAACTAAGAACGTGGGGCAGTTACTTACTAGAATTAAGGGTATAAATAAGACTCTTAGACAACTGAGAAAAGGTTAATCATTCTTCCATTATCCACAGCATATATGGACTTTATTCTCTAAAAAGCTCTCTGATCCAAAAAAACTACCAACACCGTAAACAGCCACCATCAACACCGCCTGCCACCGCACACTCATCATCAAGGAACTGCTCCGACTTTCCTCCCTACCACCTCCTGTGGATCCTTATCTGTTTGTGACGTTGCCTCACTCTACATCTCAAAACTCTTGATTACAAAAACTCAGATTAAGGCTCATTGAAGCTTTTAATAATGTAAATCTTTTTTTTAAATTCATTAATCATGTAAATCTAGTTACGCTTGAAACCCATGAATTTATTATGAATAAAGGTTATTTTCAATTTTTCCTTTCCAAAGGCTGATGTTTAGAATTCAATTTATATTGGCCAAAAAAAAAGAATTCAATATATATTTTCTTGTCTTTTTCCATTTTATTAAGAAAACAGCGTGAGAATGCGATTGGAACAACATAAAAAGTCATGGAGTCGAACAGTTGGAGCATGATTGAAGTTTCTAGTATTTGATTTGTGATTATGATTGAATTTAGGCCAACGAGGCTTCTCCTTGGGTAATTTATTTAGGGAGAGGCTACAAGTATTCATGATTTGCATTCAAGAATAGTACTTGGTACAAATATAAAGGATATTTAGATGTTTGGATATAATAATATATTTTTTACCTTATTTGGAGACATGCAAATTTAAGATAAAAAAGTGTAAGTACTATTTTTGAGTACAAATCATAAGTACTTATAGCTTTCTACATTCATAAAAGGGCAATGCTTTAAACATCAATTGGATGTAATTAAACAGAGCTATACCAATTTTTTTTTTTCAAAAATGACTAATTTCTAATCAATTGTTAACGGATAATTTGTCCATTTATTTACAAAAGTTCGGACGTGAAATTGGTAATTTTAAAAATTTTAATGATTAATTTATCAATTTTTTACAATTTCATGGACAAAGATGTCTGGTTACCTTTGATTTTATATGATAGATGAGGGATCAACTTACACCCAGTGCAAAACTAAAGTTTTACGCTCTTCCTCAATCATCAGATCTAAATAAATTAAGGGTCCAGATTTTATTAACTTTTGGATTTAATTTTTATTTTTCACATCTTCTTTCTTCTCCCACACGCTCTCTTCCCGTCTAACTCTCTCATCGACCAACTCTCCTTTTTCCTTCCCTCCACTCACGTTTGTCGATCATGACTTTTAATTGCAATTTGCTTATATTTTTTCATCAACCCTCTCCAATTGACTAGCCCATCAACGTAAATCCATAATTTTTATTTCCATTTTCTGTGTTTTTTTTTTTCTACCAGTTTGTATCAGTCGAATTGCTCTTTGCTTAGTTGATAAACTAGAAGCAATTGGTACTAGGACCTTCAAGATTCTTCTCAGGTGGTGAACGCTAATCTTATTTTTTTATTATTTTAAAAGGATTTAATTTCTTTGATTGTTCGAATGATTTGTGATGACAATTGTTAACTTTAATTTTTCTATCTCACTTCTCTGTATCAAGTGCAGAACAATTTTCTTATGGATAGTCCATCAGTGAAGGATGCCCAAGTTGTTTGTGATATTCAAGATATGGAGTTATGTGAGCAATCAACATTGGCTAATGAAAGTTTTAGTTTGCAAGTGGTTAATTAAGAAAATAGCATTGTGTCTCCAAATGTTGTTAACGTATCTGTGCCATATATAGGAATGCTATTTGATTCTTTGGGTGAGGCAGAAAGCTTTTATAAAGTCTTTGCTAAGGAACAAGGTTTCGGGATTCACATCGATCAAGTAAAAAGGGGTCTCGAAGTGATGGAGTAGTAAGTCGCATTTATGTTTGTTGCAATCAAGGTCAATACAAAGAAAATTTAAAAGAGAATGATTGTTTAGATGACGTTAATAAAACCAAAAGGAGATTTTCAACTACTAGAACTAGTTGTGGAGCATTGTTTAAGGTATCAAAGGTAAAGAATAGTCAAAAATGGGTGGTGAAATCATTCTTGAATGAACATAATCATCACATACTTAGTCCTAAAAGTGTCTTTTATCTTAGATGCCATAAGAAAATGAATCCAGTAGCTAAGAGCCTTGTTGAGCAATTTAATGAAGAAGGAATCCCTACTGGAAAAGTAGCAACATTGTAAATAATGTTGACAAACAATTTTCAGAAAGGGATTATTGGAATCATCTTAGAGATTTGAGGAGGAAAAACTTAGATGTTGGAGATGTTCAAGCTGTCTTGTGTTATTTCCGAAGGAAATAAGCTGAAAATCCTAATTTTTTTTATGCAATTCAATGTGATGGTGATGCTCGCTTAGTCGATGTATTTTGGGTGGATGCTCAATCTCATTTGGCTTATGAACAATTTGGTGATGCCATTAAATTTGACACAACACATAAAGCCAACAAGTATAGTATGCCATTTGCCCCCTTTGTCGGATTAAATAACCATCGTCAATCAATTTTATTTGGTTATGCTCTTTTGCAAGATGAATCTGAACAAAGTTTCATTTGGCTGTTTCAAACACAGCTTGAGGCAATGCATCAAAAGGCGCCTACTTCTATAATTACTGATCAAGAGTTATCTATCGGTGCTGTTGTGAGGAAATCTTTCTAGAATCACGTCATCGCCTTTGCCTTTGGCATAAAAAGAAAAATTTTCCTGAAAATCTTTCGCACATATATCATAAGAAGTCACTTTTCAAGCGTGAATGGAAGAGATGCATTCGCAAATCAGTTACTGTTATTGTTGCGCTAAAAATCTCTTGCTAGAGTTTACGCGGAGAATCCTTTATGACAGCATAGGGTCGTACCAGTCAATTTGCTGAAATTGACAAAGAGGTTGTAAAAACTAGATTCGATGCGCGGAGCAGCAGATTGAAAGATCAGAGCGATTTGTGGAGACTGGATCAAAGTCACACCGAAGCATTTAAATCATTGGATCCACAACAGATTGTTCTTCATAACTGGGCCTTCTTCTTCTTCTTTACTGGATCAGATCTGTGAGATCTGTTTTTGGATTAAAATTGAAAGAAAATAACAACTTGATTGTTATTGATGAGAAATAAACACGTGTACAAGGTTTTTATGTCCGGGGACAAGATTGAAACAAGAGAAAAACACTAAAAGAGTGTTTGAATGTCCTGAGACAGGATCTAAACAAGAAAAATATGATGAACGAGTAAGAACTCGTGATGAACAAGAGGAAAATGGCGTAGAGCCAGAGAGAAAATAAGCATAGGGCTTGGTTTTTTGCGCGGAGCAAGTTTGTAGTTTCAGGAGCTAGTTTTTTGGATCAGTGAATGTGTGTTTGAAGCTCTGGATTGATCCCTTTATATAGGGGGCGGCATGGGCCTTGCATTTAATGGGGCTGACTTGCTGAAGAAGGCGAAATCCTCCTCCTTAGTAGATGACAGCTTCCAGGAAGATGCAGTGAAGCTTTCTTCTTCTTCTGATTGCTTCCAACTACTGGGAAGAGGGAAAAAAGGATGTCAGGGCGTCATTCTCTTGGATGGGGGACAGAAATCTTCCTCCTTGATGGTTGATGGATAATTCTTCCTTCTTCCCATCACACTTCAGCAAGCCTTCGTTGCTTCTTTTGTGCTGAAATCAACTAATCTGACTAAGTAGTGGCCTTCTAACATCATGACTTGGACTTTGAACATCAAGGCCACGAAATTCTCCATACTTAGTCATATTTTTCTCTTCAAATCATGAAAATAACAGTTAGTTAAGAAAATGACTTAAACCGGGATGACAAAGCCACTTGTCCTTAACTGAAAAGAATGCAAAACTTGCAAACGAAGTCAGAATAAGCCAAAATTTCACCAGTAGGTTTAGGTTATCTCCATAAGACTATGGAAAAAATTCCAAGTGAACTCGAGCTCTCCTTCATGGTGAACTTGGTTTCACTCCCCAAAATGTCCTCAACTGAAAATCGGGCATAAATTTTTATACCGATGTCAGAATAAGGTGAAATTTTACCAACATGATTTACATAGTTCAAGGATCATCATGGTATGCTCCTTGGTAGAAATCGCAGCCTCTAGCCTCTTCAATTGACCAATTTTACCATTTTGTCCTTACTTGAACAAAATGCAAAAGTTGTAGATTTGCCTCTCGGGGAGAGGGATAGGGCTAGGCGATTTCTTCACCATGCTAGGTTGATTATGTTGAGGAGGTGTGAGGTTGAAAATCTCATGCCTCTCTCACGTAGATAGGTGTTTCTTTTGCTGACAAACTTTAGCTCTCTACCTCCTTCCTGCAGAAAGAGGAAAATAACTCTCCTCAGGGAAGAGGGCGGCCTCACCTATACATGGGAGACGACCTAGGCCTTATTATCAAGTCCATGAGATGTTTTTCATCTCATGGGTTGATGGTAAGCAACTTCCCTTTTTTACTATTTGCCTTCCTAGTAGACAGCAATATTAAAAGAAACTTCTTCTGTTTGACTTTCTTTACCACTCTCCTAGGTAGGGGCGGCATAGATGATGATTTTAATAATAATTATTATGAAAAATAATTGTTATTTATTTAATAATTAATAAATTTCAGTCTAAATTAATCAATTACAAGATTTTCCTAATTCTATCAGAACTAGGGTGGTGCAGAAACTAAGTTTCTTCTAGATTTGTAATCCCCCCCCCCCCCCCACCCCCCAAGCTTAAGTCCTTGAACTAGTCTGAAAGGATTTGAGCTTGTATATAAGGAAATTGGTCTTAGCCGAAATTCCTCCTCTTATTTTTCCTTAGCACCGTCGACCTCTCCTTGGTACCATACTTAGCCAAAAAATTCAGGAAATTTTCAAGCTTCAATGGCTTCCAAGAGTCAAGATCTCAACAACAATCATCAAGAAAAATCCTCCTCCATGCCAAGCAATTTAAGCCGCAGCTCCCCTTTCTTGGAGGCTTCCAAAATCATTGGCAAGGATCATGTAGATGTGACTTTGATGATAATTATGTGGTGTTATAGCTGCTGGAATTTAGAGGATTAATTTGATTTAGAAACCAAATTAATTTAGTGAAGAGATTGGCAAAAAACCCTAGCAAAAATTATGTAATTTTCGGCATAAGTTTAAATTTTTGCCATAGATCTTTCAATCAACATGTTGCTGCATATAATCATGTATTATATGGCATGAAATCATGTTAGTTTAATGAAAATTAAAGTTAGGTTTGATCAAGCTAAGTGATGAACCCTAATTGGAAAATTTTGGCCTTAATTGGCCAAAAATTCAAGTTTAATTTCGGCCTAGATGTTTAGTCTAGCCAAAACTGATTAGGATTAGGTGTTTTCCTCCCATAATAAGGTTAAAGTACTTAGGAACCAAACCTAATTTGATGAGGATCCAATCCCTAGATGTCGCGGCCTCAAATTGCAAAAATTGCAATTTTGGCAGCTTGCAATTATGTCCATAGGGTTAGGGTTTTGTAATTATTTAGGCCAATAAATTAATTTTAATTTCTTAAAATATTCACATAATTAATTTTGGCAGCCATAATTTAATATTTTTGCCAAAATAAAAATTATGAAATAATTTTAAGGTGGTAAAATTTAATTACACCAACTTTTAGTACTTCAAATTAACAATTTCTTGCTAATTAATTAATTATATATATATAATTTATATATATATATAAATAATATATATATATATATAAATAAAAATTATATATATATATAAGCCGCATTTGCTATTGGGGCGGCTTTGTCCACTGAGCTTTGTATGAACTTAGTGAGGACAATGTCCTTAGCACCATTCTGCCTGCCCCCCGGGCATTGCTTGCCATCTCCTGGCTACTTCCATAGTTTCTCTGCCCTGACTTTCCTTCGTGATTTTCGGACCGGATTTTATCCTTGCTAACAAAGCATCAAGTCGGCTGAGCACCTTATCCACACTTGTTGTGTCTAATAGTGCATACTTGGTCAGCTTCATTTTCATCCTGAAGACTTTCATCTTTTTCAGCATCAGGTTCTGAAGAGTTATCAAACTCCAAGTCGTCCTTGTATTCTTTGATTTCAGGAGAGTCTTCAATCCCCTTGGAGCTGGTGATTTATGGAGTCATCAACTTCCTCAAAGTCACAGTGGTTAGAAAGTTGCCCCCCGACCACTTTGTTCTCATTAAGTTGATCTTCACCATGTTCGGAGCAGCTGTCTTTATCACTTTCAGTGCAGTCATCACCTCTGGTATAGTCAATGGTTACAGCATCTTCCTCAATGGTTTTGGCGCCATCTTCACTGCCCCCCGAGCGTTCGTCATCTTCTTGAGACAGTTGACTTGTGCTATCTCCTTCACCACTTCCCATACTTATGTTGTCATCAGTAATATGAGTGGTGTTACTAGTAGTAGTGGCCCTATCACTAGATGGACTAGTGGCACCAACATCTACTTTGACTGGAAAGTCATAATTACCATTATCCATATCGGAAGTGGTAGAGCCAGCAGTAAAATTCTAGAGTATGGAGTTCATGTTCATCTCCACTTCTTTTCTTGCTTTGGCTCTTTTACGGAGTTCTCGCCTTCTCCAAGTCTTCTTATTTTGCTGAGTAAGTTGGCTAAAGATTTTTAGATGTTCAACTCTTCGCTAAACACCACTTTGAACCTTTGAAGTTGACTGGACCGTCTTTGGTTGTGCATGAGAAGTTGGAATTTGTTTTAATTGCACCCTTCTAGATGAAGATGGAGCAGATGAGTAGGTGTGTGGCGTCACCTTTAGAGTGGATGGCGCCACTTGCTTCTTTGCCCTAGGTGGAGAAAACTCCAACTTTCTTCTAGGAGCCTTGTGTTTTAATGTTACTGACCTTGGAGTTAATGACTGAGCAAGTTGATAATCCAAGGGTTTTTGCACCATGGTCACGTCTTTTGCCTTTCCTTCTGTAAACAAGTGACCATTCTTTCGAAAGTTAGCCATCACCTTGTCAACAACTTCTTCTACAAGAGGTGAGACTTGGGTGGCCACTTGGTGTGGATGGAGTATGACAACATGATGTGGATGTAATTGAGGTAGTGTGACCAAGGGTGGCGGCACCTGCTGCTGTATTTGCCCCCCGAGTGTTGTTTCTATTACAGAGATGGCTTCTTGCACTTGTTTGAAGCCATTCTCATTCTTGGTTATATGCTCCTGGATCATCTCTTGGATTCTAGCTTCCATCTTGTTCATCACCTCTTCTAAGGCATTAGTAAGATCACTAGGAGTTATAGTGCATGTGACATCTCCTAGGAGGTAGGGGTGCCGTCTCCTTTGTTACCTTCTGCAAGTAGGAAGGCATCTCTTGAAACATGGGATGCATCTCCTTTGTTGCTTTTTGCGCCACATTCATGTCCATGTAAGAACATGTGGTGTAGAGAATCATGCTTTTTCTTTGCATCCTCACTGGTTAGCTGTCCATTTTCTGGAAGATTAAATGCAACCATGTGTATAGGAGCTGGGAAAGGATCCTTGTTGACTCTCATATCCTTCTTGAAAGGCTCAGGTAACTTTAGTATTCCCCTTTCTATCTTCTCTTGTACTATGTTCTTGAACACAATACAGTTGTTGGTTGGATGCCTCCAAGAGTCATGGTACTTGCAGTACTCTCTCCCTTTGATGTCCTCAGGTGAAGGAAGGACATGTTCAGGTGGTAGCTTGATCATACCAGACTTATGTAGGAAGTCAAAGACTTCATTTGTTTTTGAGGTGTCAAATGAATAAGTCTTTCTTCCATCATAAGGTTTCTTCTCTGCTTGTCTCTGGTACATAGTAGCAAACCTCTCCTGGTCTGAGGGTGTCCCATTCCTGCCTTTATCAGACATGGACACTCAATAGGCCAATCAGCTTTGACCGCAGCTATTCTAAGTTCAAAATTTGGCTCTTGATAGTAAGTGCCATAAGATGAACTTCTTCTTTCATTCTCCTCTCGTAGGAGAGTCTCACATCTTGTCACCTTGGTTGACATCTCGAAGAAGTCTCTGAAGTCAACTCCTTCGAACTTCTTTTGAAGCTCTATGTCAAGTCCATTTTGAGCTAGGCGCACGAACTCTACCTCCTGGACAGGTGTGCGACACATGTTCCTTAGCTTCTTAAAGCGAGCTAAGTACTCCTCAGCTGACTCCCCTTTCTTTTGATAGTGGCGTGACAGGTCAGCCATGGAGACCTTAGGTTCAGTTCTATAGAACTGTGTGTGAAACAACCTTTCCATCTCTTCCCATGTTCTTACTGAGTTGGGTGGTAGGTTGATATACCATGTGAAAGTCGCTCCACTGATTAAGTTAGGAAAGAGACAAAGCTTGTGATATCCAGAGTTAGCCTCTCCACATTGTACAGTGAAGCGAGCAATGTGCTCTAGAGTCGTCTGCTCACTTGAAGTTCCGTGGAAGCAAGTGAAGTCAGGGACTTTGTATCCTCGATGGAGAGGATAAAGTCTATCATACTCCTCAAAATAATGCTTCTGAAATGATGGCCTTCCAACTCTTCTATATGCGGGGCCAATCATATCTTCAATCATCTCCCTGATATGGATCTGATTGACTGGTCCTTGTACATCATCAACTTGAGGTGGATGGCGTGGAGCAGGATGGCGTTGATGGCCATTCCTTGTGCCATTGCCATTGCCATTCCTCACATGAGGTGGTACATAGGCTACAGCTCGAGGTTCAATATTGTTGACTTCCTCTTCTATGTTGTCAGCAACATTGTCAACACCTTCTTGTTGAGGGTTCACAAGGACATTTTCACCTCCAAGTCCAGGTTAGACGGCTCCCTGAGGAGGAGGTTGTGGAGGTGGAACTTGTTGGTTGTTCACCTCATTGTCAACCACTTGTTGGAGAGGCGGCGCAGGTAGGGCGCCAGGCAGTTGTTAGTTTTGCCCCTCAAGTCCAACTTCCATCTTGTTGATGAGTTGTTGGATGTTCTCTTGGGAGTCGGCTCTTTGTTGAGCCAATTGTTGCACTATGGGATCTTGAAAGGTGTTTAACCTTTTAAGAGACTGAGCAATGGCTTCGAGAGCTCACCACATGTTAACATATCTCTTCTTAGGAGGAGAGTCCCCTTCCTCCTTGCCAATAGAGCCACGTGGGCTTTGGCTTGAGGAGTCATAAGGCCTCTTGTCTCCATTCTTAGGTGGCATAGTTGTGTTGTGTAAAAATAAATAAATAAATAAAGAAATTAAAAAAAATTAAAGTAAATAAACGAAAAAAATTAAAGAGAAAGTAGACCTTCAGGACGTTGAAGTGAGAAGACAAGTTGTTGTGTCCCAGCTTGAACGTTGAAGGGAGTTGTTGGTGTGGACCTAGGAGGCGGACACCTTGAACTTGAGAGGAGAAGAGAGGAGTCGGGGATCGCCGACTATGTAGAAGGCAAAAAAGACCTGAGGCCGCCAGAGGGAAGACAAGTTGTTGTTGTGTCCAACCGGGCGTGCCAAAAAGAGATGTCGCGCCAAAAATCTTTTGCTAGAGTTTTCGCGGAGAATCCTTTATGACAGCATAGGGGCGTGCCAGTCAATTTGCTGAAATTGACAAAGAGGTTGTAAAAACTAGATCTGGTGCGCGGAGCAGCAGATTGAAAGATCAGAGCGATTTGTGGGGACTGGATCAAAGTCACACCGGAGCATTTAAATCATTGGATCAACAACAGATTGTTCTTCATAACTGGGCATTCTTCTTCTTCTCTACTGGATCAGATCTGTGAGATCAGTTTTTGGATTAAAATTGAAAGAAAATAACAACTTGATTGTTATTAATGAGAAAGAAACACGTGTACAGTGTTTTTATGTCCGGAGACAAGATTGAAACAAGAGAAAAACAGTAAAATAGTGTTTGAATGTCCTGAGACAAGATCTAAACAAGAAAAATATGATGAACGAGTAAGAACTCGTGATGAACAAGAGGAAAATGGCGCAGAGCCAGAGAGAAAATAAGCACAGGGCTTGGTTTTTTCCACGGAGCAAGTTTGTAGCTTCAGGAGCTGGTTTTTTGGATGAGTGATCTCTGTCAATGTGTTTTGAGATGTGGAATCTGTGAATGTGTGTTTGAAGCTCTGGGATTGATCCCTTTGTATAGGGGCGACATAGGCCCTGCATTTAATGGTCTGACTTGCTGAAGAAGGTGAATTCCTCCTCCTTAGTAGATGATAGCTTCCAGGAAGGTGCAGTGAAGCTTCCTTTTTCTTCTGATTGCTTCCAACTACTGGGAAGAGGGAAAAAAGGATACCAGGGCGTCATTCTCTTGGATGGGAGACGGAAATCTTCCTCCTTGATGGTTGATGGATAATTCTTCCTTCTTCCTATCACACTTCAGCATGCCTTTGTGGCTTCTTTTGTGCTGAAATCAACTAATCTGACTAAGTAGTGGCCTTCTAACATCATGACTTGGACTTTGAACATCAAGGCCACGAAATTCTCCATACTTAGTCATAGTTTTCTCTTCAAATCATGAAAATAACACTTAGTTAAGAAAATGGCTTAAACCGGGGTGACAAAGCCACTTGTCCTTAACTGAAAAGAATGCAAAAGTTGCAAACGAAGTCAGAATAAGCCAAAATTTCACCAGTAGGCTTAGAATATCTCCGTAAGACTATGGAAAAATTCAAAGTGAATTCGAGCTCTCCTTCATGGTAAACTTGGTTTCACTCCCCAAAATATCCTTAACTGAAAATCGGGCATAAGTTTTTATTCCGATGTCAGAATAAGGTGAAATTTTTCCAAGATGATCTACATAGGTCAAGGATCATTGTGGTATGCTCCTTGGTAGAAATCGCAGCCTCTAGCCTCTTCAATTGACCAATTTTACCATTTTGTCCTTATTTGAACAAAATGCAAAAGTTGTAGTTTTGCCTCCCGGGGAGAGGGAGAGGGCTAGGCGATTTTCTTCACCATGCTAGGTTGATTATGTTGAGGAGGTGTGAAGTTGAAAATCTCATGCCTCTCTCACGTAGATAGGTGTTGCTTTTGCTGATAAAGTTTAGCTCTCTGCCTCCTTACTGTAGGAAGAGGAAAATAACTCTCCTCAAGGAAGAGGGCGACCTCTCCTCTACATGGGAGACGACTTTGGGCCTTATTATCAAGTCCATGAGATATTTTCATCTCATGGGTTGATGGTAAGCAACTTCCCTTTTTTACTGTTTGTCTCCCTAATAGACAACAATATTAAAGGAAACTGCTTCTGTTTGATTTTCTTTACCACTCTCCTAGGTAGGGGCGGCATAGATGATGATTTTATTTTAATAATAAATATTCTGAAAAATAATTATTATTTATTTAATAATTAATAAATTTCAGCCTAAATTAATTAATAACAAGATTTTCTAAATTCTATCAAGACTAGGGTTGTGCAGAAACTAAGTTTCTTCAAGATTTGTAATCAAATCTTGACCACTCATCTTGATATAAATCATGTGAAGACCAATTTACCCTCAATTGTAAATTGAGGTATAAACAGTTATTGAGTTTGAAAAGACTTGGCATGAGCTAATGGTTAAGAATGGTTTGCAGCAACATGAATGGCTACTAGGGCTGTACCAAATCCGAAATTCATGGATTACTCTGTATAATCAAAACACTTTTTTTGCAGGAATGAATACTACCCAAAGAAGTGAAAGCATCAATTCTTTCTTTGATTCATTTGTAGAATCATTAACCACGTTAAAATAGTTTACAGTTTAGATACGAGAAGGCACTTGATAGTCGTCGTGAGAAAGAAAGAAGAGAAGATTTTGAATCAAGACACAAGTCACGAATTTTAAGGATTGGGTCTAAAATGGAGCATTGGTCTATACAAAGACTATCTTCAACCTTTTTGAAGATGATCTTGTTAAAAGCAATCATTCATAAAAGAGAAGATTAGTAAAGATGGCTCTTGCTATGAATATGAGGTGTCTAGTTGTTTTGATTCTCGTGACAGCTTTGTTGTTCGTATAGATTTGAGCTCTAAAGTTGGCACTTGTTAGTGCAATCTTTTTGAGTTTAAAAGGATCTTGTGTAGGCATATTTTGGTCATTTTTCATATAAAAAATGTGGTTGAGATTCCAAAGCACTTCATTTTGAAATGTTGGACAAAAGAAGCAAATAAAGGAAATGGGGTTTTTGAAAACAAGCCAAGTTTTGAAGATGATCATGACAAGTCAGCAGCTGCAAGATGTTTACATGTTTGTCGTTTCATAAACCAATTATCTTCTTTTGCTGAAAAACTGAAGATCAATATAAAGTCATTGTGGGAGACTTGGATCAGATTTTTAAGAAGGTTCTTAGCATGGAGGAGGATAATAATTCAAGCCAACAACAGATATGTGAAGTAAACCATGATACACTAAAGAATCAACAGAATCAATCTGATCCCCCTTTGTTGCTTAATATAGGTGATCCACATGTTTCACAGGCTAAAGATCGGAAAAAGGGTGGTCATGGTGAGTCTCAAAACAGCAGATTTAAAAGTGGTCTTGATATAGCGTTGGCTCATGGAACTGTGGAAAAGCGAACTTGCCATGGTTGTGGAGGATATGGTCATAACAAACGTAGCTGTAAAGGAAAAGAAAAGTCTACAAATACACCAATATATGGTAATACAGAAGAACAAGTATGAATCTTAGTACTAATAATTGAGTTACATTTACTTTTAAGCTTGGAATACGTATATGTTCATTCAAGTTTGCTAAAATATTTTACATTTCTTTTGCAGCCATGAAGATGATTTTGTGCAGATTCAAAGTAGGAAAGAAAGGAGGAGGATATAGTGTGCAAATTTTGACCTTAAATTGGATTTTTTTAAAAGATGCGATGTTGTTGCGGTGCACTTACAAGCACCAATATGTTTTTATTGGTGTTTTGAAGTTTCTAGTATAGGTTTTTTTTTATCTGATAGCCTTCGAATCGAACGTTTCAGATGTTATATGCATTGTTCTTAAATTTCAAGCAGTTTTGGATGATCTTTTAATTTATGAATGAAATTAATAGCCTTTGCTAAGTTCTACAGGTATAATTGACTTGAAGAAATATGTTTATTATGCATGTCCCTTTCTCTGCTGGAATGTTTCAAGTTTACAAGTTTTTCTCCTTCATATAGTTTTTTTCGCCATAGATTGCGTTGTTGTCAACAACTCCATTTCATGCCTTTATCATGAGTCTCAACTTATCTTAAATTCATAATTAAATACTATAAACTTCACATTAAGGAGATGTTATTCATGATACAAAAACATAGTTGGTTACAAATAATGCTCTGCCGATATGTGACACAGTCTAATATCCCTTTCTGTAGACAAGAAAGATATCACCATCAACTGTTTCAAACCAAAAATGCTTGAAAATCTCCTAATGTAATGCAAGCACCTTACTCCACAATCTACATCAGGATGTTCAAAGTACTCAAAACAAAATTCTTCATCAAGATGTTCTGAATTCTTTATTCCACAATCTAATTGGAAACAACGGCTATCAATAAGTATTGATTGAGTACATAAAATCAATGGCAAAAAACTCAATTGTGTCAGGATTAAGATTAAAGCAAGTAAAAGTAAATGACTCAATCCTAAGGAATGCTTGACATGTCTTTGCATGTTGATGTGAATTCCACTGTAACAGCATCCATATAACAGCTCTAATCGCAGAGTTGAGAAATTGGGGCTGATCAGTGGCATAGGCAGGTGTAGTCTCATATAAGCAAGCATGTCACCCACATTGCTTCCTAAAGCAATCACCACTTCATGGTCTAGAGAATGAACTTCCACTAACTGATTTTGGGGTTGAATGCAAAAAAGTAGAGAAGGATACTGCAATAACTGTCACGTAACTAATTATACAAAAAGTTATAACGATTGATTTCTATTGAACTAACTGATTCTAGTAACAAACGTACTGAACCATTAAAACCAATTTTCCATTTAAATCAATCACCAATTCACCACCAACTCAGATGCAAAAAACCAAAAAAATAAATCCATTATAAGCGGAGCAATAGATGTCAGCACCCTGAGTAGCACCTCTGCAGATGTCACAAATTCAAAAAAACAAAGCTTGAATCTCAGCCTCCAAACAAATCTTCCATCCCTACCAACAACCGCATTAAAGTCCCCAACAAGGATCCAAATTTCTCAATTAAGTCCTTGGCTTGAATATCAGTTTTGACATCAAATCTCAATCCACATAAACATCCTCCCTAGCTCCTTCATGGTGCCGACACAATGTAAATACTCTGCTCAAGTTTTCTATTTTTTTTCTCAACATTCCATCGTTCTATAAAAGAGTCACATCCAATTTATGTTTAATTGGATTCAGAAACTCAATTCACTTTGTTCCTCTCAATTCACTTTGTTCATTTAGTAATTTTTTTGTTCAAGTAGTAATTTAAGTGGTTCAATTCTGCTGTTATTTTGCAAAAAGGGACCTGCTAATGTATTCCAGCTTGATTGTAACTTGATTTTTACCAGCCATTGAATCTTTCTCATCTTTTTTTTTTATTTATCATAAAGACATTATTTTTGTGCCACAAAAGAAACAAAAACATTACACATGTACAGCCATTAAGCCCAGCAAACGAATTTGCTTTGCAACCCAAGCAGCCGCACCATTTGCATCTCTTAATGTAAGAGAAAGTGATGGCCTGGTCTTGGTCTACCACCAAAGATAATCATCACCACTGTTAGTAAAAAATCAGTGAAATTTTGCAAGATATTTGTTCATTGAGCAAAAATGATGAAGTTAGTACAAAACGATTGAGAGGGTTGAGAAAGGAAGAGAAAGAAGAGTTTGCAGAGGGTAAGGAAAGAGATGAAAAAAAGCTTGAAGGTTAAGAAAGACAGAGAAGTAGAGGGAAGGAGCGCGTGACTCGTGAGAGAAAAATATTTAGAAAATTCGGTTAATCATGGCCATTAGATTAGATGGATCTAAGGGTCTAAAAAATGTGAAAAACAGAAGTTTTACACTCTGTGTAATTGGATCCTCCCTCTATATATTATATTATACATTGTGAAAAGTTAAATTATATTTCCGTTCATAGTTATCTCAACCTAATGTTAAAAAACCGAATCAAACAGTAAATCGGTAAGGAGGTCGATTTGCGGTTCAACTGTTAGTCTGACTATTTTGTTAAAAAACTAAAGAAAATTATTACTTTTGAATATGAATTATTTTTAAAATAAATTTTATTTTAAAATATTAATTACATCCGATTTTTCCGACTCAATCCAGTTTGATTCCCAATTCAACTGCCAATTAACTGATCAAATGGCAGTTTTTGACTTTCCTGATTTTCTATAAGTAATCGGGCCGTTTAAAAATCTAGTCCCCGGTCCAATCAGTTCAACTTAGCAATCCAATCTGGTTTTTTCAACACCGTCTCAAAGTCAACCCACCATGATTTGAAACACTATACGACACTATACAATGGGGACAAAATGGTTATTTTGCCCTACCCTCCCCCTCTACACCAGTGTTTTTAAACCCAGATCAGCTCGGCCGATCAAACCGGTTCAACCAGGATCCGGAGGCCTTGCCGGTCCGGAGAGTACCCCTAACTCGCTGGGTTAAAACCCGGTCAAATCCCGGAAAACCTGGGACCGGTTAGCCCGGATAATCCGCAAAATATCGGGATTTCAGTCTAAAATCTAAATTTTTGCCTTTTTTTTCTTCAAATTTCTTTCATGTCACGATCTTCTTCTCCACTTTTCAGATCTGTTTTTCTTTTCAACCTTCCAAATTTGCTTTGATATCCTTAGATCCACTTCCAAATCAGTCTAATTAGATTTCAAGAGAAAAAGATAGAATAAAACATAGAGTCAGAAAAGGGAAAATAATAGATAGAAAGAAGAACTACGAAGCATAAGAAGACGAAGACTGTTTAATGCGATCTGAAGGGAGGGACAGAAACCAAAGCTAAATGGTTGAGGAAGAAGATAGAAGACTCGGCAGAGGAAGAAGAAGATAAAAGCTTTTGTGCTGCGTTTTCTAACTAATATAATATATATTATTATATATATAATATCTATCTTTTTAAAGAGTAAAAAGGTATTAGAATACAAGGGTGCACCATTTAGCCTTTGCCTATTATTAACAATAATTAAAAGTAAATCTGAATATAGATTTTCAAGTTTGTTATTATTATATATATATATTTATATTTATATATAATTTTCCTATTTTTAAAATGTTTTATATATATTTAAAATTTAAATAAATACATGATATCATGTTGATGTCAGCATGAAAAAACCGGCGGATTAACTCGGATGACCCGCGACCCGGAGACCCCAACTGGTCAACAGCCGGACTAGGTTTAAAAACATTGCTCCACACCCCCAACTCTACCCTTCTCATCTTTTTTTTTCCTTTTCCTTTTTTCTTTTTCCTTTTTTCTTATTTTTCCTTTTTCCATTTTTATTTCTTTTACTTCTTTATTCTTTTCCCATATATGTTTTTTTTTCTCTTATATACTTTTATTTGTTATTTTTTATGTGTTTCACATAACACTATCAACCAAGTGTCTCATATATTATCTACTACTTCCAATTTATTTAAACATTTGTTTGTCCTTCCTGCCGATAATTATAAAAAATCACAATTTTCAAACATGCTAAGTTTTTTAAATGTATAATTTTCGAGTGAACCTCATACAATATTATTTGTGTATTTATCAACTTTTTAAATGCACCCAAAGCGGAGCACGAGAAGACTAAATTTAGTAAACAAATTTCAAAAGATATATATATATATATATATATAGGAAAATTATACAATACATCAGTGGAATTTAGCAAACTATATATACGGGGTTTTAAGGGCTACATGTGTTTTTTAGGAAATAGTTTTATATTTTAAAAATAAAATTAATTCAGAAAATGGACATGTGTAACTCGCTCACCCCGCTTGTGTGAGAGAGAGAAACAAATTTAAAGGAGCTATACATATATGTAATTTTTCTTGCTAGAAAAACCCATCAATTTATCTTATTTTGGAAAAACACACATATACGCTTGACTTGAAATGCTGACTTCATATATGCAATCAATATTCACCCTGCATAATTTCCAAGAAAAGTGAGTACTATTTAGATTAGAAAAAAAAAACAAAAGAAGAAATAAAACACTTTGGGAATTATTATATGCATCAATTTAAAAATAGTCATTTGATAAAAAAAAATAATGATATATCATCTATAACTATAAGTTAGGCAAGTTGGCATTGCATTCTTTAGGTTTTTTTTTTTTTTCTTTTTTGGTACCGATTCTTTAGGAAATTTGAATGATACCGAGCCCTTAAAAACTAAGGTGAAAAAAATAAAAATAAAACCGCAATGGATTTTTCCATGCATTTGCAAAACGTTTGGCGATCATCTTAGGTTTGATTTTGAACCTTGAACCTGTTAATTTGCAGGGCCCTTGACGCCGACGGTCATGACGCCATGTTTATGGCGTGTATTGCATGATGCATCCTTCGAAATCTTCCATATTATTATCCGTGCCTGGACAAGACGAGGCAGCCGTGGCCATTGGATAAAACGTTAACACACACAAAACTATTACTACAACACAAACAAACTTAAGATAATAATTAGGAGCAGCCATGAATATAGTTTGGTTGATGAATTACTAAAATGGCTTTCGTTTCTAATTTTGGTTTGGGACAATAATAATTGGAAGATATTCGGCTTGTGCTATGGAAGAGAACTGAAGGGGCTTTGGCTTTTATAATATAACAAAAAACTTGAACCTTGTATGGGAAAATTCCAGTTGAGTGTATTAGAATATAAAATAATCAACGTATGATGGCATGAAAAATAATAATAACTATTTGGTGTATTGATCCCAATTTGGTGTAATGGTGTTTTTTTGAAGTGTAATGAAAATTTCATTTAATAGACAAAAACACCCTTGGATCAATCTCTTTTTTATTTTTGTTGTCTTCTTCCTTGAAATGGTCTATTGACTCTATTCTCCTGTTCATTCAGGTTCCGATGGAACTTTTTTGCCTAAACAAAATAAAAATTCCCATTAATTGTTGCGGCTGGCCTCCAACTCTAATCAGTTTTATGGGTTCAAAGTGGTTAGAGTTATCTTCTCTTGTGAATAAAACAAATACCAAAACTCCTTTTTCCCTTTTTTTTTTATCTGTTTTCTTCTCTAAATCATAAAATTCTTTGAAAAAGTTTCCTACTTCAAATCCCAAAGCTATATGTGTTTTGCCTTATCCCACGTTTCCTCACCTTCTGGGCAAGTGAAGTGTAAGCAGCAATTACAACAAGCAAAATTGCATATAGAAGAAAAAAAAAGGAAGAATAAGAGACCAAAGTTAAGGGCAAGGATTTTCTCTCTTTTTTTTTCTTTTGGTCAAGAGGGATATTATGATCTAGGGTTTGAATTTTTTTTTTTTTCATACTTTCATACTTGGTATTTGGTTCTGGGAAGAAAGATTGAGTTTAAGGGGAGAAAAAAATCAAATTCTTGCCGAAGGGTTTTATCCCCTAACGTCAAAATCAGATAAGGACAGTTTGGTATTTACTGAAGAAATAGTGAATACACTTAAAAGGGATAGAAACAACCATTACACCACATATTGATTTTTTTATTCTATACCACCAATAATTGATTATAATGAATTCCAATACACCTAAGGGGAATTTTCCCTATTTTAAATAATATAAATTGCAATATATGACCATGTCTTCTGAATGATCACATTATAATTGTGGAAGAAATAAAAATATACTGAACAGGTGAGAGAAAATAATTTCCATATGCACGTTCATGCTTATCACTCCGTTTAACAAAATACTATAATAATTAAGCAAGTTTTAGGTGGCGGACCATTAGGCTTTGTTTGGTGCTAGGAAAAATAAAAGTATTAACAAAATACTATAATAATTAAGCAAGTTTAAGGTGGCGGTCCATTAAGCCTTGTTTGGTGCTAGAAAAAAAAGGTAAAACAAAATCATATATAAATGGAGAAATTATTAGAATTGTAACTCATCAAATTGACTTTTTAAATTTAAGCACAAATTTATTTCAGAATTTAGCTACTAATTAAAAATAATTAATCCCCAAAATTAAGATTTCGTTGAGATAAGATTTCAGAAAATTTTTTTATAGGTATCACTATAAGAGTTTGTTTATTTTGTGTGAATTTAATTACTTTCTATAGAAAGTATAGGGTGAGAAACCACTTTAGTATTTTTGGTTAAATTTTCTAGAGAAAGTTTAAAGTCACTAAACCAATTACTTTCTTTCCAAAGTGAGAAAGTATTTTAACACCAGGGAGGTGTTAAAATACTTTCTCACGTTTTTTATTAAGGATAAAACACTTTCTTAAGAATTTAATTTAGATTTCAGAGGGTTAAACAAACGTTCTAAAGTACTTTCTTGAGAGAAAATTTTATAGTCCTACACTTTCTATAGAAAGACTTTCTACTTTTTATTTTCTAGAGAAACTTCCAAACGAGCTCTATTATTAGTGGTTGGTCAATGACTAAACAACCATTTTGACCCTTAAACTTATAGCGTTTGGACATTTTGCCTCTTGAACTTTAATTTTGTACATTTTACCCCCTAAACTATCAATTTGGGCCTCCGTTGCCCCCTGATTAACGGACCATTAATCACGTGACCCCACATGATTAACGGTGCCATAACGGCACTGATGTGGCATAGCCACGTCGGATAAAGTGGGCCCACCCAACCCACATGATTCCCGACCCGACCCGGAAAAAAACCATCATTTCTTTTTTTAACTAAAAAAGTTGTTTTATTTTATTTTTCTTCTTCTTTTTTCTTTTTTCCTTTTTCTTCTTCATTCTCTAAACCGATTAAAACACTTCTTCTTCTTAAAGATTATTAGTTCAATTTGTTCATGTCATTTTCTAGGATTTATTGTCTTGTTTAGATTTGATCATTGACAAAAAAAATTCCTTATCCAAGTAGCATGCTACCTCCATTTTCAAAACAGTAATATGACCATGAAGGTTATTGAACCACACTTCTGCTCAACGTATGGCAACAAGTTGTTAAAGTTGCATGTAGGAATTCAGGTGTATATTTCTCTCTTTTAGCGTCAAAATTTGGACGACGTATGGGAAAGCTTGAAGAGTATAAGGGAGAAATTGACTGGCAGTATCTCCTTTGAAATATAGATAGTTGAGGAGTATAAAGAAATACCCTCCCAACCAAGATTCTTGATGTAAAAACACCAAAGCAGTTTCCATCTTCTTTGTTGTACTTTCTCTCTCGATGGCTGAAGTTCTTAAACCACTCCTTATTCAGATAACAAGCTTTTTGTTTTTAAAATAGTTTGCCTTACCCCAAGAGGAAAACCAGTTCATCTTCAACGGTTTAATGGAGCCAATATGCATCTAAATGGGATTGCTCTAAGATCCATCCCAATGGTCTGTTGGAGCTAACCAGCACTTAAAAGAGACTAATTGGTCGTGCTTTCTTGCCAATTCCTTTCAAAGTTCAACAAATCTTCATCCAACAGAAGAAGAAGAAACAAATGTTGGTAAGGACAAAGAAATGGCGCGGTTGACTGGTTTGGTGGTGTTGCGCCAACAATCTCTTGCTAGAGTTTTCGCAAAGAATCCTCTATGACAGCATAGGGGCGTGCCAGTCAATTTGAAGAAATTGACAAAGAAGTTGTAAAAATTGGATCTGGTGCGCGGAGCAGCAGATTAAAAGATCATAGCGATTGTGGGGACTGGATCAAAGTCACACCGGAGCATTTAAATCATTGGATCCACAACAGATTGTTCTTCATAACTGGGCCTTCCTCTACTTTTCTAACTGAATCAGATCTGTGAGATCTGTTCTTGATTGAAATTGAAAGAAAATAACAAGTTGATTGTTATTGATGAAAAAGAAACACATGTACAGTGTTTTTGTGTACGGAGACAAGATTGAAATAAGAGAAAAACACTAAAAGAGAGTTTGAATGTCTTGAGACAGGATCTAAACAAGAAAAATATGATGAACGAGTAAGAACTCGTGATGAACAAGAGGAAAATGGCGCAGAGCCAGAGAGAAAATAAGCACGGAGCTTGGTTTTTTGCGCGGAGCAAGTTTGTAGCTTCAGGAGCTGGTTTTTGGTTGAGTGATTTTCCTGAGAAAATGTTTGAGATGTGGAAACTGCTTGAAGCCTTGGAATGACCTCCTTTATATAGGGGGCGGCATGGACCTTGAAGTTAATGGGCTTGACTTGCTGAAGAAGGCGAATTCCTCCTCCTAGGTAGATGACAGCTTCTAGGAAAGTGCAGTGAAGCTTCCTTCTTCTTCTGATTGCTTCCAACTACTGGGAGAGGGAAAAGGAGATGCTAGGGCGTCACTCTCTTGGATGGGAGATGGAAATCTTCCTCCTAGATAGTTGATGAATAATTCTTCTTTCTTCCTATCACACTTCAGCATGCCTTCGTTGCTTCTTTTGTGCTGAAATCAGCTAATCTGACTAAGTAGTGGCCTTCTGACATCAGGACTTGGACTTTGATCATCAAGGCCACGAAATTCTTCATGCTTAGTCATATTTTTCTCTTCAAATCATGAAAATAACACTTAGTTAAGAAAATGGCTTAAACCGGGGTGACAAAGCCACTTATCCTTAACTGAAAAGAATGCAAAAGTTGCAAACGAAGTCGGAATAAGCCAAAATTTCACCAGTAGGCTTAGATTATCTCCATAAGACTATGGAAAAAATTCCAAGTGAATTCGAGCTTTCCTTCACGGTGAACTTGGTTTCACTCCCCAAAATGTCCTTAACTGAAAATTGGGCATAAGTTTTTACACCGATGTCAGAATAAGGTGAAATTTCACCAAGATAATCTACATAGCTCAAGGATTATCATGGTATGCTCCTTGGTAGAAATCGCAGCCTCTAGCCTTCTCAATTGATCAATTTTACCATTTTGTCCTTAATTGAACAGAATGCAAAATTGTAGTTTCGGCTCCCGGGGAGGGGAAAAGGGCTAGGCGATTCCTCCACTATGCTAAGTCGACTATATTGAGGAGGTGTGAGGTTGAAAATCTCATACCTCTCTCACGTAGGTAGTTGTTTCTCTTGCTGACAAACTTTAGCTCTCTGCCTCCTTCCTGCAGGAAGAGAAAAATTACTCTCCTTAGGGAAGAGGGCGGCCTCTCCTTTCATGGGAGACGACTTTGGGCCTTATTATCAGGTCCATGAGATATTTTTCATCTCATGGGTAGATGGTAAGCAATTTCCCTTTTTTACTGCTTGCCTCCCTAGTAGACAGCAATATTAAAGGAAACGGCTTCCTTTAATTGATTTTCTGCCTCCTCTCTTGATACAAGGCGGCACATATGGATAATAATAATAATAATTTCAAAAATTATTATTATTTATTAATAATTTCAGCCTAAATTAATTAATTACAAGATTTTCCTAATTCTATCAGAACTAGGGTGGTGCAGAAACTAAGTTTCAACAGGATTTGTAATCAAATCTTGACCACTCATCTTGATATAAATCATGTGAAGACCATTTTACCATCAACTGTAAATTGAGGTATAAACAATGCCCCCCAAGCTTAAGTCCTTGAACTAGAAGGAAAGGATTTGAGCTTGTATATAAGGAAATTGGTCTTAGCTGAAATTCCTCCTCTTATTTTTCCTTAGCATCGTGATCGGTCGTCAACAAATTATAAAAATAAAAATCCCAACAATTACTAACTAAAGATAGCTAGGGCAAGTAGGGGTCGTTCCCACAGAGAGATAGGTTATTGTTCTTTTTCTTAAAACAAATAAACAAAATCAAGAAGGTTTCGACAGTAGAATTAAATCAAATCAAACTAGTAATTAAAATTATCTAAGAAAGCAATCATGAAAATTAAAGAAAACAATTAATTAGAAAGCAGAAGATAAATTGAGAAAATAATTAAGAAAACCCTCCAACATAGAATTAATATCCCTCTTGACAACAATAACATGGATCATTGATATCTAAAGATTATGAAAACAATGGGTAGCTTGCTTGGAATTTAATCCTAAATTACCTTAATTAGATAAAACTCTTGATCCAGTGTGAATTATCCCTTTTATTGTTTAAACATTTACCTCTTGATCCAGTGTGATAATTACTCAAGAATAAAGCATTAAGATCTTGTAATTCACAAGCACAATGAGCAATTAAAAATTGGTCAAAGATTCTTAAATCCCTTGAAAGGAAGATCCTTTGCTTCCAATTGCTACCAAGCAATTAAATCCGAAGATCTTTCAAGATTTTAATTTAGCTAATGCTACTTAATTTATCATGAAAGTGCTAGCTTCAATCCATCAAAATAAGCAACATAGAATTCATGCAGAGATATTAAGAAATACCCTATTAATTTTCCTATAAAAACACAAAATCTCACCATGATATAAGTCAAGAGATCAATTAAATTCTACATTGGAGAAAAGAAAAGGATTACTCACTCATGAATTGAGTGAGCATCCAAAGAAAAGAAGAAAAACTTATCTATGGATGGGAAGAAGAGGGGGGCGGCGGCTCCTAGGGCTTTCTCCTCCAAATTTTCAACAATTCTTCAAAATAAAATCTCTAGATCTACATACATCAAAAACCTAGACCTAAGATGACTATTTATAGTGGAAATAACCCTAGAAATAAGGCTAACTTCGACTCCGCGTTAGCTTAAAAGTCTTTCTAGAGTTGAAATCCTAGTCAAAATAGGATCCTGGAATTTTCTGGAATCAAGCAGGAACTTCGACGTCGTTTTGGGCTTGAAGACGGTAGAAATAGGTCTTGGACTTCAAAGGAAAGTTGTAGATCTCGGAGTTAGCTTTCCAACGAGTACTCATGGGCCTAAAACAGATATTTGAGCAGAAAGTGATGACTTGTCTACCGAGACTGCGCTGAATCCTAATCCTGTTAGGACTAGAAGCGGGAATATGCGGAAATTGGATATTTCCTTGGATATAGGAGGCACAAATTGGGTTTTTAATTCCAATTGTGAGTTTATATGGGCTGAGTATTATTCCATATAAAATATCCAAAATTCCAAAGCTTCCGGCTTTCTTCATGGCTTGTCTTCAATCCTTCGCAATTAAAGCTCCATTCTTCAATTCTTGCTTCTCGAGATAATTCTTCAATGATCTTCAAATCTTCAAATTATCTTCAATAAGTCTTCAAACACGAACTTCGAATCTCCAAATCTATGCTCAAAATTACTTTGCTCATATCTGTGTAAAAAATCATCAAAATAGCTCCAAAAGTAGTGAGAATCATCAAATTCTCAATTTCACATCTCATAAATACTCAAAACACAAATATTAACAAAATAACATATATTTAAGCATAAATAGATCTAAAAACATAATAAAATAGCCATAAAATAGGGTTGTTTTTAGCTCGATCATATTTTCCCCCACACTTGAACTTTGCTAGTCCCTTAGCAAATCAATGTGTAAGTTAATCAAAAACCAATTTTACAAGAATTCATACATACATCAAAGAATCAATTCAATCATGAAATCAAAATAAAAAATAATAATATTAATACTTAATCCAAAGATCAAGAAACAACAAGCATCATCATTCTTAAGTAGCCATAATCAAAGTAGCTTTAATCACTTACCATTCTTCACTTTCTATAACTACTTCTTTCTATAAGCTCATGTTTTCCTCTCTTTCTCCATTACTCAAAAGATTGCAATGTCGTGAATATAAATCAAGGGTCATTGTGGGTTATAATAGATTTTCAAGGGTAATTGTTTTTAGAAAATTGAGGTTACTAACCTCGAAGTGTTCATGATTTGGGGTTACTAACTCTCATTTTTTAGGCTACTAGCACTCTAGAAGGACTCCTTGTTTTTATTTTTTTCAGAGGGACAATATTTCTGTAATTCCATGCCTCTTATCCTCTTTCCAAGGGTTACTAACTCCTTTTGTTTAAGAAAAGAGTGACAACAATAGATTTTTTTTTTTTACAGAAATACATCTTCTCCTCTATCATGAAAACACTTCTTCTTATGAAAACATTTTTTTTTAATTACCCTTCATATAAGTAGTCCCCCACACTTATTCTTGACATATATCCATGACATACTTTCTTAATCATAATTTCAATCAAGATTGAACACAAGTTCTAGAAATAGATAATCATAGAAGCAATTAATGAATAAGATCATATCACAAACTTTAATTATACCTAATTCTAAGAAAACAAACAACATGCTATAACTCAATCAATAAATCAAATATTATTAAAATTCTAAGCATTCATCAATCATAATCAAATCAATTAATCAAAATATGCATGAAAAATTCAAAATTTTATCTTCAAAAATCAATTTTTCGAAAAAATTTTCAAAAAAAATTGGGGAAATAAGATCAGTCTAAAAACAATCAAATTCTATCCTAGGTTCTCATGCAAACAAGGACTATCATATGACTCAATTATTCAAGTAATAACCCTATCAAGTATTCACCATTATTTTCCCCCACACATAAAATTCACATTGTCCTTAATGTAAAAACAATTAAGCAAACAATTCATGCAATTATCTTACCAAAAATAAAGAGTTAGGGTTCATGAAAACATACCTGGGCTGTTTTGATGAAGATAATTACTTAATCATATAAGACAATAAAAAATTAAAGTGATAGGAAAATAAAACTAGATAGTTTATTAATGAAAGGTGAAAATTAAAGACATAAAATAATAAAATTGAAAATTAAAGCATAAATTAAATAACTAATCCTAAGATGCATAAAAATAAAAATCCTAAATCTAAAAAAAAAAAAAACTTAAAATTGAAAAACTAAAACTAAACCTAAATTGGTTTATGAATAGCCTTCTCCAATAAATTGAAGAGGTCATCCAAATTCCCAATTATGTTATTAAAATCATCTCTTAAGCTAGTAATTTGATCACTTATTTTGTTGCACCGAACAAGGAAAGGGTGAAGCTCTTCCTCATTCTCCTTTTCTTGATTAACCTCCTCTTCCTCTTCCTTATTCTCATCACCAGAAACAACACTTGAACTAACAATTATCACAGTAGCACTTTTCTCTTGATCTTCTTCTTGCAAAGAAACCTTTGATTCAATTGGTAATGATAAGCGCTCCTTGTTCTCTTCAAGAGTAAAAATAGAAGCAATGATCATGGAACCTTTGGGGAAAAGGAGCACAACTTATAAGGCGATATGGAGGCCTATAAGGTTTGACTCGATACCTTCCAATCCTTGGCATAGGGTATGGCTTGCTCCATTGTTCAACTTGAGGTCTTATCCTTCCATTAAAATTCCTTGGCCCATGAGGATAAGGAAATCGATTCCCATAGGGATGAAATCGATTTTTGAACTCTTGCACAGCTCTTTCCTTGGATCTCATAACAACATCAATATGTGACTTGTTAGCCTTATTCCAAAGAAATTGATAAATCATCCTAGCTTTGAAACCGGGCTTAGTAGCAATTTCTTCCTCGGGTAGTGATGCTATCATACTCAAAAGTTCATGGCAATCTTGATGAAGAAAGCTTTCTTGAAATTTTTTCACCAAATTGGGAGGCTCCAATTTGATAAAATTGTCTTCTAAAATTCTTGAATTGGACTTCAAAATTCATGGAAGTAAGCATCATCGATATCTTCAAGTGTTGGAGAAGGGCCTATCGAAATTTCCTTGCTTGATTGCTTGTCAACAATTTGCTTCCCTTTAGTCGATAATTTTGATTCCTCTTGTTGACTTTGCTCATTGTTTAATCGACAACGTATGCCTCTTCCTTGTCGACGCTACCTCTTAGTCGACTTTGCTTCTTCTTGTCGACCTTGCCTCTTAGTATTGCTTCAACCGAATTTTGCTTCAAAATCTTGCTTCTATCCGAAAGTATTACTCTCCAATATTGCTTCTTATGTTTTGATGAATAAAGGAGAGGTGGAGGTGCCCTTATATAGTGATCAAATCCTATTTTTAAAAGGATTTAGTTAGAGTAAGAAGTTAGAGACATACCTTGACTAGGAATCCATTACCTTGTAGGAGGAGGTCATCTATCTCCTTTTGCAATTAGGAAGTATAATCCTATGTAGAATAAGACTTATGGTGCAAGGAAAAAAGCGGCTCACTTGGCACTTGCGGGTTGCTTAGGAGCCGCCATATGGCCTGGCGTTTGTAGGCAACAGTGGGCCTCATGCGCACTGCTTACATGCAGTAGCGGCAGCAGCTGCCCCGCGGAAGCAACCTTGTTGCGCTCCGCTGGAGGCAGCAGCTAGTTGCTGCTGTTGGGGCGCTGCTCGAGCAGCTTGGCTGGGCTGCTGGGGCGCTGGGCGGTGCCATCAGGCCTGCTTTACGCGGCCTGGTGCGCTGCTGCCTTGTGCCTGGCGCCTGGTGCGCTGTGGCGGCAGCAAGGTGCCTTGCTCGCTAGGTGCTGGGGCGTTGGGATTGTCGCGGCAGTGACGGGTTGCCAAGCAACAGCACAATGGTGCAATATGGCCATGTTGCTCATACTCCATCCTGAAGATGAATTTTTCAATGAAGAAAAATTCAAAAATTCCTATCAAGCAAAAAAAACTGAAAGAAAAATTAGTGTAAAAATTAAAAAAAATAATAATAAAATTAAAATCAAAATTAATTATTAAAGGAATTAAAATTTGGTTGCCTCCCAACAAGCGCTTGTTTAAAGTCATTAGCTCGACTCCTTTTCTTTTTCTTTGTAGCTCAAGTTAGAAGATAGATGCGATCTTCCAATTTAATTTCTTCAATCATCATTGTTGGCAATGCTTCAAAATAAGGTTTGAGCCTTTGTCCATTGACCTTGTGCTGCTTCTGGTTAACTGGATCCTCGATGATCACGGATCCATTAGAATACACTTGAATTACTTCAAATGGTCCATACCATCTCGATCGGAGCTTTCCAGGATTTTCCTTTAATCGATTATTAAGGACTAAAACCTTTTGTCCTTCATAAATCGATCTTCGCAAAATTCCTTTGTCATGGATGGCTTTGGTCTTCTCCTTGTAGATCCTTGAATTCTCGTATACTTCATTCCTTATTTCTTCAAGCTCTTGTAACTGCGGCATCCTTTGAATTCCATTTTTGTCAAAGTTGAGATTGCATTGCTTTATTGCCCACCATGCTTTATGCTCTAATTCCACAGGTAGATGGCATGGCTTACCAAACACAATCCGGTATGGGGACATACCAAGAGGTGTCTTGTAAGCTGTACGATAGGCCCATAAAGCATCTCCTAGTCTTATGCTCCAATCTTGTCTTTGAACATTGACTGTCTTCTCCAAAATCAGCTTCACTTGATGATTTGATACCTCGGCTTGACCACTGGTTTGAGGATGAAATGAAGTAGTTACTCTATGTCGAACTCCATATTTTTCAACCAGTGCTTGCATAATCTTGTTGCAAAAGTGAGTACCTCGGTCACTGATGAGAACTCTTGGAATGCCAAATCTATGAAGAATGTTATTCTTCATAAATTTGACTACTGTCTTCGCATCATTCTTCTCGGTAGCTATGGCTTCAACCCATTTAGAAACATAATCCACAGCTAAGAGTATGTAGTATTTCTTATCCGATGGAGGAAAAGGTCCCATGAAATCAATTCTTCATACATCGAGGACTTCAGCAACGAATATAGGATTTTGAGTCATTTGATTCTTTTTCGATATGTTTCCAATTCTCTGACAGCGTGGACAGGTCTTGCAATACTCATAAGAGTCTTTAAAAATTGTAGGCCAATAAAACCCGCAATCTAAGACCTTTCTTGCAGTCTTCTGGTGTCCAAAGTGGCCTACACATTCATTGTTATGGCAGAACTTCAGAACTGATTGAATCTCATTATCTGGGATGCATCTTCTCATAACTTGATCAGAACTGTATCTCCATAAATACGGATCATCCCAAAGATAATACTTCTGATGAGCTTCAATTTCTTTGCTTTGCTAAGATCTGAGGGTAAACGACGAGCAGCTAAGAAATTGACTATATCAGCATACCAGGGTATTTGAGAAACGGCAAGAATATCTTCAAAGGGCAATGCTTCGTTAATTGCAGTCTCTTCCTCCTTGCTTTCAATTCTGCTTAGATGATCAGCTACGACGTTCTCTGATCCCTTCTTATCCTTAATTTCGATATCAAATTCTTGAAATAACAAAAGCCATCGCATAAGCCTAGCTTTTGCTTCTTTTTTTGACATTGAATACCTCAATGCAGCATGATCGGAGTAGATTATCACCTTAGATCCCAAGATATATGGTCGAAACTTCTCCAAAGCAAAGACAACAGCTAGCATCTCCTTTTCTGTGGTGGTGTAATTCTTCTGGGCAGCATCTAGAGTTCTTGAAGCATAGTAGATAACATGGGGTACTTTATCTACTCTCTGACCTAAAACAGCTCCAATGGCGACGTCACTTGCATCATACATGATCTCGAACGGTAATTTCCAATCCGATGGCTTCACGATTGGAGTGGTGGTGAGGGCAGTCTTCAATTTGCCAAATGCTTGTTTGCAATCGTCTCCGAACTTGAACTCTACATCCTTTTGAAGCTATCTCCATAGACTGTGAAATCGTCCATAAAGACTTCCATCTTATCTCCCACATAATCTTGAAAGATGTTCATCATACACCTTTGAAAAGTCGCAGGTCCATTGCATAAACCAAAAGGCATTCTTGTATAAGCATACGTACCAAAGGGACAAGTAAAGGTGGTCTTCTCTTGGTCTTCAGGTGCTATTGGAATCTGGAAGTATCCTGAATATCCATCCAGAAAACAACAGTAGGCCTTGCATGCTAATCTCTCCAACATCTGGTCAATGAATGGTAGTGGAAAGTGGTCCTTCCTTGTGGTAGAGTTTAACTTTCTGTAGTCGATGCATACTCTCCATCCATTCTGCAGTCTTTGAGGAACTAACTCTCCTTCCTTGTTTTCTACGATGGTGAATCCAGACTTCTTTGGAACTACTTGCACAGGGCTGACCCATTTACTATCTGATATAGCATAAATGAGACCAGCTCCAAGTAATTTGAGAACTTCTTCCTTAACGACTTCAGCAAAATTTGGATTCAATCGTCTTTGTGGCTGTCGAACAGGTACTGCATCATCTTCAAGTCGAATTCTATGCATGCACACAGTAGGACTTATCCCTTTGATGTCAGCTACAGTCCATCCAATGGCTTCCTTGTACTCCTTCAAAACTCTAATTAGTTGTTCTTCTTGTAAATTATTTAATTTACTTGAAATTACAACAGGCAGAGTTTCTTTTTCTCCAATGAAGACATGCTTTAGTCCTTCGGGAAGTGGCTTCAACTTAACTTCAGGTGGCTGGATGATGGATGGCAAAGGCTTAGGTGTTGGCTCCAGGTTGATATAGGACACTGACCCTTTTTTCTCCAAGAGTTGGTAATGACTTCAAATCCTTGATGGTTTCTGCTACCTCTTCTGACGTCTGGACTTCTGCTTCCTTGATTTCTTCTTCATCTAGGCTCCTTGTAAGTACCAATTCAAGTTCATCTTCATGATGAAGTGATTGAACTTGCTCAGAACAAACTTCAATGGCATCGATGGCACAAATAGAATGAATCTCAGCAGGAGATTTCATGGCTTCATAAATATTGAATTCAATGAGTTTCCCATCAAATTTCATGCTGAGTTTTCCATCGTGGACTTCATATTTTGTTCTAGCTGTGGCAAGAAAAGGTCTTCCTAGCAGCAACGGCAAATGAGGTAGATGATGGTCATCTTCACTCATCTTCAGGACATAGAAATCTGCAGGAAAAACAAAATCTCCAATCTGCACTAAAACATCCTCGACTAAACCCTCAGGTTTAATGTTAGTTCTATCAGCAAATTGTATAGTCAGATCAGTTTTAGTCACAGGTTCAATTTTCAATTGTGAATAGACAGAACAAGGCATGATGTTAATTGGAGATCCAAATTCACACATGGCATTTTCTATCTTATTCTTTCCTATTTTACAAGGAATAGAAAACGATCCTATATCATGGCATTTATGGTGCAATTTTCTCTGATATGCAGCAGATACATTCTCATTCATGCAAGCATATTTTTCAGAAAACTTACTCTTAGTCATGCATAATTCTTTGAGAAAGTTCGCGTACCTGGGTTTTCTATACAACTTTATCAAGCAATGGAATATTTACCTCTATATTTCGTAGTGAATTGAGTTGCATTGCAAACCTTTGAGGGAATGGTATTGGACCATACTTGTCTCGCATCTCTTCCATCCATTCTTCTTCTAATTGAGTTTGAGAAGCGTTTGCTGATGAAGTACGCTGATCCTTCTTGTTTCTGGTCGAAATCTCCTTTTCGCTTGGCAATTGAATCTTAGGTACGACAGCTGGCGGTGGTGCAGCAGAGAAAGAAGGTGCTGGAGGTGATGATATCGGAGGTGGAAGTGGAACATTAGGTGATTCTGTCTTTCGCGCATTCCACTGTTGAGCTCCTTCAATTGAATTAACTTCGTACCCTTGTGCGAACTTGGAAGTGCTTGAATGAATTGAGGTGAATGCTGATGCTCTACTTGCATCTTCAAGAGTTGTGCAAGCATGTTGGTGACGGTTTCTTGTTGATTTGCCAAAGATGAAACCACAATGGGCAATTAAAAATTGGTCAAAGATTCTTAAATCCCTTGGAAGGAAGATCCTTCGCTTCCAATTGCTACCAAACAATTAAATCCGAAGATCCTTCAAGATTTTAATTTAGCTAATGCTACTTAATTTATCAAGAAAGTGCTAGCTTCAATCCATCAAAACAAGCAACATAGAATTCATGCATAGATATTAAGAAATACCCTATTAATTTTCATATAAAAGCACAAAATCTCACCATGATATAAGTCAAGAGATCAATTAAATTCTACATTGGAGAAAAGAAAAGGATCACTCACTCATGAATTGAGTGAGCTTCCAAAGAAAAGAAAAAAAAAACTTATCTATGGATACGAAAAAGAGGACGGCGGCGGCTCCTAGGGCTTTCTCCTCCAAATCTTCAATAATTCTTCAAAATAAAATCTCTAGATCTACATACATCAAAAACCTATACCTAAGGTGGCTATTTATAGTGGAAATAACCCTAGAAAATCCAATTTAAGTAGGATAGGACTCTAAGACGTTTTTGAGGCTAACTTAGACTCCGCGTTAGCTTAAAAGTCTTCCTAGAGTTGAAATCCTAGTCAAAATAGGATCCTGGAATTTTCTGGAATCAAGCAGGGACTTCGAGGTCGTTTTTGGGCTTGAAGGCAGCAGAACTGGGTCTTGGACTTCAGAGGAAAGTTGTAGATCTCGGAGTTAGCTTTCCAACAAGTACTCATGGGGCTAAAACGGACATCTGAGCCAAAAGTTATGATTCGGGAATATGCGGAAATTGTATATTTCCTTGGGAGGCACAAATTGGGTTTTTAATTCCAATTGTGGGCTTATATGGGCTGAGTATTATTCCATATAAAATATCCAAAATTCCAAAGCTTCCGGGCTTCTTCATGGCTTGTCTTCAATCCTTCGCAATTAAAGCTTCATTCTTCAATTCTTGCTTCTCGAGATAATTCTTCAATGATCTTCAAATCTTCAAATTATCTTCAATAAGTCTTCAAACACGAACTTCGAATCTCCAAATCTATGCTCAAAATTACTTTGCTCATATCTGTGTAAAAAGTCATCAAAATAGCTCCAAAAGTAGTGAAAATTATCAAATTCTCAATTTCACATCTCATAAACACTCAAAACACAAATATTTACAAAATAACATATATTTAAGCATAAATAAATCTAAAAACATAATAAAATAGCCATAAAAATAGGGTTGTTTTTAGCTCGATCACATCATCAACCTCTCCTTGGTACCATACTTAGCCGAAAAATTCAGGAAGTTTTCAAGCTTCAATGGCTTCCAAGAATCAAGATCTCAACAACAATCATCAAGCAAAATCCTCCTCCATGCCAAACAATTTAAGCCGCAGCTCCCTTTTCTTGGAGGCTTCCAAAATCATTGGCAAAGATCATGTAGTTGTCGACTTTTATGATGATTATGTGGTGTTATAGCTGCTGGAATTTAGAGGATTAATTTGAATTAAGATCCAAATTAATTTAGTGAAGAAATTGGCAAAAAAAATCCTAGCAAAATTATGTAATTTTCGGCATAGGATTAAATTTTTGCCTTAGATCTTTCAATCAACATGTTGCTGCATATAATCATGTATCATATGGCATAAAATCATGTTAATTTGATGAGAATTTACGGCTAGGGTTCATCGATTAGGGTTAGAAACCCTAATTTGCAATATTCGGCCTTAATTGGCCAAAAAATTCAAGTTAAATTCGGCCTAGATCTTTAATCTAGCCAAAATTGATTAGGATAAGGTGTTTTCCTCATGTAAATAAGTTAGATTTCATGAGCATGAAAACCTAATTTGATGAGGAAAGAAAACCCTAGCAAGCCGCGGCCCCTTTTTGCAAAAATTGCAATTTTTGGGCGGCTTCAATTTGATCCCTAAGACTAGGGTTTTCGGCCTATTTAATTGATTTAGGCCAAAAATTAATTTTAATTTCTTAAATTATTAACATAATTAATTTTGGCAGCCATAGTTAATATTTTTGCCAAAATAAAAATTATGAAATAATTTTAAGGTGGTAAATAGAATTTACCAACTTTTAGTCCTTCAAATTAACAATTTCTTGCTAATTTTTTTTATATAGGCCGCATTTGTTATTGGGGCGGCTTTGTCCACTAAGCTTTGTATGAACTTGGTGAGGACAATGTCCTTAGCACCATCCTTCTTGCCCCCCGGGCATTGCTTGCCATCTCCTGGCTACTTCGATTATTTCTCTGCCCTGACTTTCCTTCATGATTTTCGGACCGGATTTTATCCTGACTAACAAAGCATCAAGTCGGTTGAGCACATCATCCACACTTGTTGTATCTTTTTTTATTTTAGGAAAGTCTTCAATCTTCTTGGAGCTGGTGACTTCTATGGAGTCGTCAACTTCCTCAAAGTCAGAGTGGTTAGAAAGTTGCCCCCCGACCAAATGTTCTCATTAAGTTGATCTTCACCATGTTCGGAGCAGTTGTTTTTATCACTTTCAGCGCAGTCATCACCTCTGGTATAGTCAATGGTGACATCATCTTCCTCAATGGTTTTGGCGCCATCTTCACTGCCCCCCGAGCATTCGTCATCTTCTTGAGACAGTTGACTTGTGCTATCTCCTTCACCACTTCCCATACTTATGTTGTCAACAGTAATGTGAGTGGTGTTACTAGTAGAAGTGGCCTCATCACTAGATGGACTAGTGGCACCAGCATCTACTTTGACTGGAGTAGACTCATAATCACCATCATCCATATCGGAAGTGGTAGAGCCAGCAGTAAAATTCCGGAGTATGGAGTTCATGTTCATCTCCACTTGTTTTCTTGCTTTGGCTCTTTTACGGAGTTCTCGCCTTCTCCAAGTCTTCGTATTTTTCTGAGTAGGTTGGCTAAAGATTTTTGGATGTTCAACACTTCACCAAACACCACTTTGAACTTTTGAGGTTGACTGTACCGTCTTTGGTTGTGCAAAAGAAGTTGGAGTTTGTTTTAATTGCACCCTTCTAGATGAAGATGGAGCAGAATAGTAGGTGGGTGGCGTCACTTTTATAGTGGATGGCGCCTCCTACTTCTTTGTCCTAGGTGGAGAAAAACTCCAACTTTCTTCTAGGAGCCTTGTGTTTTAATGCCACTGATCTTGGAGTTAATGGCTGAGTAAGTTGATAATCCAAGGGTTTTTGCACCATGGTCACACCTTTTGCCTTTCCTTCTGTAAACAAGTGACCATTCTTTCGAAAGTTAGTCATCACCTTGTCAACAACTTCTTCTACAAAATGTGAGACTTGGGTGGCCACTTGGTGTGGTTGGAGTATTACAACTTGATATGGATGTAACTGAGGTAGTGTTACCAAGGGTGGCGGCACCTGCTGCTGTATTTGCCCCCAAAGTGTTGTTTCCATCTTCCACTTGTTTGAAGCCATTCTCATTCTTGGTTATTTGTTCCTGGATCATCTCTTGGATTCTAGCTGGCATCTTGTTCATCACCTCTTCTAAGGCGTTAGCAAGATCACTAGGAGTTATAGTGCAGGTAACATCTCCTGGGAGGTAGGGGATGTCGACTCCTTTGTTGCTTTCTGCAAGCAGGGAGGCATCTCTTGAAACAAGGGATGCATCTCCTTTGTTGCTTTCTGCGCCACTTTCATGTCCATGTAAGAACATGTGGTGCAGAGAATCCTGCTTTTTCTTTGCATCCTCACTGGTTGGCTGTCCATTTTCTAGAAGATTAAATGCAACCATGTGTATAGGAGCTGGGAAAAGATCCTTGTTGACTCCCATATCCTTCTTGAGAGGCTCAGGGAACTTTAGTATTCCCCTTTCTATCTTCTCTTGTACTATGTTCTTGAACACAGTACAGTTGTTGGTTGGATGCCTCCAGGAGTCATGGTACTTGCAGTACTCTCTCCCTTTGGTGTCCTCAAGTGAAGGAAGGACATGTCCAGGTGGTAGCTTGATCATACCAGACTTATGTAGGAAGTCAAAGACTTCATTTTTTTTTGAGGTGTCAAATGAATAAGTCTTGCTTCCATCATAAGGTTTCTTCTCTGCTTGTCTCTGGTACATAGCAGCAAACCTCTCCTAGGTCTGAGGGTGTCCCACTCCTGCCTTTATCAGACATGGACACTCAATAGGCCAATCAGCTTTGACCTCAGCTATTCCAAGTTCAAAATTTGGCTCTTGATAGTAAGTGCCATAAGATGAACTTCTTTCATTCTCCTCTCATAGGAGAGTCTCATACCTTGTCACCTTGGTTGACATCTCGAAGAATTCTCTGAAGTCAACTCCTTCAAACTTCTTTCGAAGCTCTATGTCAAGTGCATTTTGAGCTAGGCGCACGAACTCTACCTCCTGGAGAGGTGTGCGGCACCTATTCCTTAGCTTCTTGAAGCGAGCTAAGTACTCATCAGCTGATTCCCCTTTCTTTTGATAGAGGCGTAACAGGTCAGCCATGGGTCTCAAGTTCAGTTCTATAGAACTGTGTGTGAAACAACCTCTCCATCTCTTCCCATGTTCTCACATAGTTGGGTGGTAGGTTGATGTACCATGTGAAAGTCGCCCCAGTGACTGAGTTAGGAAAGAGACGAAGCTTGTGATATCCAGATTTAGCCTCTCCACATTGTACAGTGAAGTGAGCAATGTTCTCTAGAGTCGTCTGCTCAATTGAAGTTCCGTAGAAACAAGTGAAGTCAGGGACTTTGTATCCTCGAGGGAGAGGATAAAGTCTATCATACTCCTCAGGATAAGACTTCTGGAATGATGGCCTTCCAACTCTTCTGTAAGCGGGGCCAATCATATCTTCAATCATCTCCCTGATGTGGTTCTAATTGACTGGTCCTTGTACATCAGCAACTTGAGGTGGATGGCGTTGATGGCCATTTCTTGCTCCATTGTCATTGTCATTCCTCACATGAGGTGGTAGATAGGCTACAGCTTAAGGTTCAACATTATTGACTTCCTCTTCTATGTTGTCAGCAACATTGTCAACACCTTCTTGTTGAGGATTCACAAGGACATTTTCACCTCCAAGTCCAGGTTGGACGGCTCCCTGATGAGGTGGAGGTGGAGGTGGAGGTGGAACTTGTTGGTTGTTCACCTCATTGTTGATCACTTGCTAAAGAGGTGGCGCAGGTAGGGCGCCAGGTAGCTGTTGATTTTGCCCCCCGAGTCCAACCTCCATCTTGTTGATGAGTTGTTGGATGTTCTCTTGGAAGTCGGCTCTTTGTTGAGCCAATTGTTGCACTATGAGATCTTAAGAGGTGTTTAACCTTTCAAGAGACTGAGCAATATCTTCGAGAACTCGCCACATGTTAGCATTTGTCTGCTTAGGAGGAGAGTCTTCTTCCTCCTTGCTAGTAGGACCATGTGGGCTTTGGCTTAAGGAGTCTTGAGGCCTCTTGTCTCCACTCTTAGGTGGCATAGCTGTGTTGTGTGAAAAAAAAACTTAAAGTAAATAAACGAAAAAAAGTAAAGAGAAAGTGGACCTTCAGGACGCTGAAGTGAGAAGACAAGTTGTTGTGTCCCAGCATCAACGTTGAAGGGAGTTGTTGGTGTGGACCTAGGAGGCGGACACCCTGAACTTGAGAGACTGAGAGGAGAAGAGTCGGGGATCGCCGACTATGTAGAGGAAAAAGAAAGAGGGGGGCGCCAGAGAGGGAGAACAATTGTATGTTTGTCCCACCGGGAGTGCCAAAAAGAGATGTTGCGCCAAAAATCTCTTGCTAGAGTTTTCGCGGAGAATCCTCTACGACAGCATAGGGGCGTGCCAGCCAATTTGCTGAAATTGACAAAGAAGTTGTAAAAACTGGATCTGGTGCGCGGAGCAGCAGATTAAAAGATCAGAGCGATTGTAGGGACTTGATCAAAGTCACACCGGAGCATTCTAATCATTGGATCCACAATAGATTGTTTTTCATAACTGGGCCTTCCTCTACTTTTCTAACTGAATCAGATCTGTGAGATCTGTTCTTGATTGAAATTGAAAGAAAGTAACAAGTTGATTGTTATTGATGAAAGAGAAACACGTGTACAGTGTTTTTGTGTCCAGAAACAAGACTGAAATAAGAGAAAAACAGTAAAATAGTGTTCGAATGTCCTGAGACAGGATCTAAACAAGAAATATATGATAAATGAGTAAGAACTCGTCATGAACAAGAGGAAAATGGCGCAAAGCCAGAGAGAAAATAAGCACGGAGCTTGGTTTTTTGCGCGGAGCAAGTTTGTAGCTTCAAGAGCTCGTTTTTGGTTGATTGATTTTCCTGAGAAAATGTTTGAGATGTGGAATCTCCTTGAAACCTTGGAATGGCCTCCTTTATATAGGGGGTGGCATGGGCCTTTAATTTAATGGGCTTGACTTGCTAAAGAAGGCGAATTCCTCATCTTAGGTAGATGACAGCTTCTAGGAAAGTGCAGTAAAGCTTCCTTCTTCTTCTAATTGCTTCCAACTACTGGGGAGAGGGAAAAGGAGATGCTAGGGCATCACTCTCTTGGATGGGAGATGGAAATCTTCCTCCTAGATAGTTGATGAATAATTCTTCCTTCTTCCTATCACACTTCAGCATGCCTTCGTTGCTTCTTTTGTGCTGAAATCAGCTAATCTGACTAAGTAGTGGCCTTCTGACATCAAGACTTGGACTTTAATCATCAAGGCCACTAAATTCTACATGCTTAGTCATATTTTGCTCTTCAAATCATGAAAATAACACTTAGTTAAGAAAATGGCTTAAACCGGGGTGACAAAGCCACCTATCCTTAACTGAAAAGAATGCAAAAGTTGCAAACGAAGTCGGAATAAGCCAAAATTTCACCAGTAGGCTTAGATTATCTCAATAAGACTATGGAAAAAATTCCAAGTGAATTCGAGCTCTCCTTCATGGTGAACTTGGTTTCACTCCCCAAAATGTCTTTAATTGAAAATTAGGCATAAGTTTTTACATCGATGTCAGAATAAGGTGAAATTTCACAAAGATGATCTACATAGCTCAAGGATCATCATGGTATGCTCCTTGGTAGAAATCGCAGCCTCTAGCCTTCTCAATTGATCAATTTTACCATTTTGTCCTTAATTGAACAAAATGCAAAATTGTAGTTTCGCCTCCCGGGGTGGGGAAAAGAGCTAGGCGATTCCTCCACTATGCTAAGTCGACTATATTGAGGAGGTGTGAGGTTGAAAATCTCATGCCTCTCTCACGTAGGTAGTTGTTTCTCTTGCTGACAAACTTTAGCTCTCTGCCTACTTCCTGCACGAAAAGAAAAATTACTCTCCTCAGGGAAGAGGGCGGCCTCTCCTCTACATGGGAGACGACTTTGGGCCATATTATTAGGTCCATGAGATGTTTTTCATCTCATGGGTAGATGGTAAGCAATTTCCCTTTTTTACTGCTTGCCTCCCTAGTAGACAGCAATATTAAAAGAAACTGCCTCCTTTAATTGATTTTCTGCCTCCTCTCTTGATACAGGGCGGCACATATGGATAATAATAATAAAAATTTTGAAAATTATTATTATTTATTAATAATTTCAGCCTAAATTAATTAATTACAAGATTTTCCTAATTCTATCAGAACTAGGGTGGTGCAGAAACTAAGTTTCAACAGGATTTGTAATCAAATCTTGACCACTCATCTTGATATAAATCATGTGAAGACCAATTTACCCTCAATTGTAAATTGAGGTATAAACAGGTGGAGTTGGGACAGAAGAGGGATCGCCAGAGTCGGGGCTTCCAAGTTTCGGGTTAGATGGGTTTTGGGGTTTTGAAATCATGGGTTTTAGAAGGGAATAGAGAAAGGAAAAAGGGAAAGGGAAGGAGGATGTGACAGCTTAAATGAGGGAAAGAGAGGAATTGAGAAAAGGGAGAATCAGAGAGAAGGAAGGGAGAGGATCGAGAAATAAGGGTAGAGAAAAGAGAATTTTCTGTATTAATTTCCAAGTGCTCACAACTGAAGGAAAAATAGGCAATATATAAGATATGCCCCAATAATTTCAAATAAAGGAAAATGCTAAAGATAATAACTGAATAAGTAGATAAATGGCTAATGATAAGAATTTGAAATTGTTGAAATTGCAGATAATGGCTAACATCTTGTTGGCCTTATGACAAATTCCCCCTCTTCGGAAAATCCTTGTCCTCAAGGATTAAAGGTTGGAAATTTCTGCTAGATATCGAATAGTGTCTCCCAAGTAGCATCTTCAGCAAAAGAGTTATTCTAAAGAATGAGCACCTTAGTAACAGCTCTGTTATGCTTCTTGACAATGCGACGATCGAGAACAGCAACTGGCTCTCGAGCAATCTGACCAGAGGTATCTAGTAGGGGTAAATGAGCTTGAGATCGGTTGTTTCCTACATGTTTCTTGAGTTGAGAAACATGAAACACTGGATGGATTTTTGAGCCAGGTGGTAACTCAAGTTCATAGGCTACAGTGCCTATCTTCTTCAATATCTTGTAGGGGCCAAAATACTTTGGAGCAACTTTGTGGTTAGATCTGTGAACCACGGACATCTGGCGATATGGCTGCAGTTTCAGGTATACCAAATCTCCTTCAACAAGTACCCTATCAGATCTCTTCTTATCAGCTTGTTACTTGATCCGGTGTTGAAACCTGTGCAAATGAAATTTAAGGATCTGGATGGTTTTGTCTCTAGCCTTAAGACTTCTGTCAACAGCATCAACTTTAGTTTCACCAGGCATATATGGCAAATAAACAAGTGCAGGACCTCATAAGGTGTAGTCTTACTCGAAGTGTGATGGTTAGTGTTATACCACCACTCTACAGTAGCTAACCAGTTGGCCCAATCATTGCGATCTTCAGAGCAAAAACACCGTAGATATGTCTCCAAACATCGATTCACAGCTTCAGTTTGGCCATCAGATTGAGGGTGATAAGATGATTTGTGAAGCTTAGTACCCATCAGTTTGAATAGTTCTGTCCAAAACTGACTGAGAAAAACTTGATCCTTGTCTGAAACAATTGAAGTGGGAGTTCCATTTAACTTAAATATATTATCAAGAAAGGCTTGAGCCACAGATACAGCAGTATAAGGATGAGCTAAAGCCATAAAATGAGCATATTTACTAAGCCTATCTACCACAACCATGATGACCTCTTTTCCATTAGATTTAGGCAAACCAATAATAAAATCCATGGAGATATCTACCCATACCATATCAGGAATTGGTAAGGGGTGCAGCAACCTTGGAGAAGCCACATGCTCTGGTTTGCATTGCTGGCATATAGAGCATTCTCTTACAAATTGCTTCACAGTCTTCTTAAGACCCTTCCAATACACAAAACTAGAAAGTCTCCTCAAGGTGGCATCCATTCCCAAATGTCCAGCAGTGGGTGTGGAGTGAAAAAGAGTTAAAATTTCAGCCCTCAAGGCAGAATCATTGCCTACCATCAGTTTCCCCTTTCTACGCAATTGTCCATGTGTGAGAGTGTATTTAGAGCTAGAAAGAGTAGCTTGCTGTAATTTTTGAATAAGAGTTGCTAGTGTAGGATCCCGTAAGCAAGAAGTATGGATTCTAGCACTCAAATCAGTAGAAAAGGTGGAGATAGCATATAGTGTGGCCTGTGGAACTCGCGAAAGAGCATCTGCAACAACATTAGAAGATCCTTTTCTGTAAATGATTTCAAATTCATACCCCGTCATTTGTAAGAGCCATTTATGTTGGGCAGGAGTTGCTGTTGACTGGTCTAACAAAAACTTGAGACTTTCATGGTCTGTTTTGATGTAAAACTTCCTGCCAAGAAGGTAAGTTGACCACTTCTTCACTGCTGCTAAGATGGCTAGCATCTCTTTCTCATATATGGAGAGTATTTGATGCCTTGGAGCTAAGGCTCTGCTAAAGAAAACAAGAGGTCGATTGTGCTGACTCAAAACAGCTCCAATACCGACATTGGATGCATCTAATTCAATAGTGAAAGGCTCCTCAAAATTTGGCAGCCCCAGAACTGGAGCAAACGAGATTGCCTTCTTTAATTGCTCAGTTGCATTGGTTGCATTATCAATCCACACAAAGTTGTTCTTCTTAAGCAATTCGGTCAGCCCTTTTGTAATACAGCCATGCCCCTTGATGAATTTGCGATAGTAACCTGTCAACCCCAAAAAAACCTCTTAGTTCTTTTAGATTTTTAGGTACAGGCCATTGTAGAATGCATTGGACCTTGCCATCATCCATAGCAAGTCCATCTTGATGGATCACATGCCCCAAATATTCGACCTTGCTGGCAGCAAACTCACATTTGCTCAGTTTCACATAGAGCTGGTTATGAATCAAAAGAGCAAAAACTTGCTGCAAGTGTGACATGTAAGAGCTCCAATCCGGAGAATAAATTAAAATATCATCAAAGAAGACAAGTACAAACTTACGAAAAGGGTTGAAATAAATGATTCATCAGACTCTGAAAAGTGGCTGGGGCATTAGTGAGCCCAAAAGGCATTACAAGGAATTCAAAGTGCCCTTGGTGAGTGCGAAAAGAAGTTTTGTGAATGTCTCCTTCTGCCATTCTAGTTTGATGATAACCTGAGCATAAGTCCAACTTAGAGACCCATTTGGCTCCATGAAGTTCATCTAATAATTCTTCCACCAAAGGGATGGTAAATTTGTCTTTAACAGTCAATTTGTTCAACTATCTATAGTCAACGCAAAATCTCCAACTCCCATCCTTCTTTTTCACAAGCACAACAGGAGATGCAAAAGAGATATTGTTATCCCTAATGATTCCAGAAGCTTTCATCTGAGCCACCATTTTCTCAAGTACATCTTTCTGCACAGTAGGGTATCGGTAGGGCCTAATTTTGACTACTTGAGACTCATCTTTGAGTTGTATGGCGTGATCATGGAGCCTTGATGGGGGAAGGCCTTTGGGTGTATCAAACACGACATCATAAGTCTGCAAAAGTGTCTTCAAGTCGTGTGGTAGGTGAGATAGTGCACTTGTGTCAGTTTCAAAGCTATACAGCTAAGCCTTGCCAGTGTAGAGCAGCATGGTACAAAGAGACTGCTGAGAGAAAGCTTGTCGAGATTCATGCTTCTCGGAAATGAGTTTTACTTCCGCAGCTGAAAGACCAGTGAGTGTATAAAGAGTATTCCCAAAGAAGAACTTCATCATCAACTCATTGAAATCCCACCAAATTGGCCCCAATGTTTTCAGCCACTGGACGCCTAGGACCATATCACATCCTAAAAGCTGAATCAAATGAACATCGATTTCTTGCACCAGACCTTCGACTTCCCATTTAAGTTGCTGACAAATTTCTTGGCATTGGAGTTGCTTACCATTAGCTACTTGAACTTGAACACCAGCAACCTGCTTAGTGGCACAATTTAACCTTTTTGACACATCAACATTCAAAAAGTTATGAGTGCTTCCCGTGTCAACTAAGATCATCATGATTCTATTCTGAATCTTACCAGATATCTGCATCGTTTAAGGCCCAGTTACACCTAGCAATGCATGGAGAGATATAATGGGAGCCGAATCAGGGCCCCCTGCTGGTGCAGTATCATCAACGAACTCAGAACTACCCACATATGCATCTTGCTCCATAGTATCCTCAGTTGATTCCTCCATAAACATTTGATAGAGTTGAGCCTTTACTCACAACGTTGGCCTGGGATATATTTTGTGGCACACCACATACAGAGACCCTGCTTCCTTCTTTCATCTCGCTCAGTTTTTGAGGGAATATAGCTGGTTTTTGTGCTGGCTTTCTCTATTGGACTAGTTTGTTTGGAGGTGGGGTATGTGAGCAATTGTGTGGTATTAGCAGATGTTTGTAAGGAGGGTAATCTAGTATTTGTACGATTGGTGTAGGTAGACTGTTTGGTGGTAGTGTTTGGGTTAAGGAAATATTTGAAGGCTAAGGGCATAGCAGCAGAACCATTCATCAAGGATTCAACATACCTAGAATAGTTCACTAACTGGGCTAGAGTTTTTGGCTGAGAGAGACAAACCTGCTGAGCTATCTCAGGTTTCAAATTAGTCAAAAAGAAACTCATAGCATCTACATCAGTCAATTTCAACAGGTTTAATATGCTCTCAAATTTAACATAATATTCATCCACAGTACCAATTTGTCTCGAAGCAATCAATTCAGATAATGGATCTCTATATTGATTACAGCCAAATCTCTCACGCATCCCTAAAATATAATCATGCCAAGTTACCTGCCCAGAAGCTTCAGCAATGCGCATGAAATGGAGATGCCATTGGAGCGCTCTCCCTTCTAGATGCATCATCACGGTTCGAATCTTGGTGTGCTCAGGGGTCGAATCAGCTTCAAAGAATTGTAAGATTCGGTGATGCCATCCAACAAAATCAGATCCGTCAAAGTGTGGGCACTCAATCTTTAAGTGTTTGGTGTAAGATCGAGTGGAATCACCAGATGAGTTGGAGCTGGAAGAGTTGTGTGACGCGGTGGTTGAAGTCACCGGACCCAAAACACCAGGAGCATTTGAAGGAGATGACAAATCAATTGGGGCAGGAGGTTTCTGAAAACACTGAGTAATGAATTGTTTCAGATCCAAAGAAACTTTCTCCATTTCTGATCAAACCTGCTCTGTGTTAGTTTGGATTTCCGATCGAAGTTGAGCAATACTGGTGTCGACCTTAGCATTGAGTTCAACATAACTACTTTGAAGGGTAGCGATCTCTTTCTGAATCCTGGTGGAGACACCCTCGCCCATCGCCGAGAATCGAGAAGCTCTTAATACCAAAAATGTCACAGCTTAAATGAGGGAAAGAGAGGAATTGAGAAAAGGGAGAATCAGAGAGAAGGAAGGGAGAGGATCGAGAAATAAGGGAGGAGAAAAGAGAGTTTTCTGTATTAATTTCCAAGTGCTCACAACTGAAGGAAAAATAGGCAATATATAAGATATGCCCCAATAATTTCAAATAAAGGAAAATGCTAAAGATAATAATTGAATAAGTAGATAAATGGCTAATGATAAGAATTTGAAATTGTTGAAATTGCAGATAATGACTAACATCCTGTTGGCCTTATGACAGAGGAGAGTTGTGGCGTCAAAACCTTGCCGGAGGAAAGAGGCTGCGGCGGCCATAAAGGAACGTTTTAGGAAGGCGGTGCTGGTTTGAAGAATAAGAACTAGGGTTCGGTTTAGAGAAAGAAGAAGAAGAAAATAGAGAAAAGGGGGGAAAAGAATAAAAAAAATCTGATTGTTTTTGTACGGGTCGGGTCGGGATGTTAATCATGTGGGTCGGGTGGGGCCCACTTTATCCGATGGCATAGTCACGTCAGTGCCGTTACAGCACCGTTAATCACGTGGGGTCATGTGACGGCAGCCTAAATTGATAGTTCAGGGGGTAAAAAGTCCAAAATTAAAGTTCAGGAAGCAAAACGTCTAAACGCTACAAATTTAGGGGGTAAAATGATAGTTTAGTCATTGATCAATGGCTGGTGTAGTGGGTCAATCCCACATAATACTTTCTCATATAAAGGAGATCCTTATAAGTATTGCTTACACAATCATTTTCGAGTAAGCAAAATAATTGAGAAATACTTATAGCCATATGAATTGCATGTATAGATTTTTTAATTATTTATAATATATAAATATATATATATATCTATGAATATATTAAAAGGTATTTTCTAATGATCAAGATCAAGCCATTTTGGTGGGGGAAAAAAGCCATTTTTATTAATTAGATTATGATCTCTCTTTTAATGAATATACAAGAAGACAATAAAAGAAAGAGTGAAATAGATGGGAATAATAATAATAACAACAACAAGTAGGGTGGCATGCGCTTGCACTGCAGTCATCTTCTTAGTAGGGCTATATTTTTTGTAGTTGTTTAAGTCATTTAGGAAGAAGATATTGTATTGGCTGTAAATTAATCAGTTAGGAGAAACTCATACATCAAAACAAATCATTCGCATATATAAAGCAAAACACATGACCTCTCTTTCATTCTAAAAGTGCATTACCTAAATTTTACTCCATCTCTAGGTAATTCATCAAAATAAAGCTAATATTCTACTCTGCCTTTCAAAAAAAAAAGCTAATATTCTACTCCTCCATCTCTAGATAATTCATCAAAATAAAGATAATATTATTTGTTGCTTGAAATGTATGTTGATTATCTAAAAAAACATAGTACGCTGCGGTCATTTTTTTATCTTGATTGCAATTGTTAAATTAATGAACTCGGATAGATGGAAGAATTTGGCTTCTGCATAAGGAAAGCCTAATTTTTTGTAGTCAAGAAGCATGTATAGTTGTCGTAGGAAAATTGAATTAGTTGAGAGCATTTGCAGGAACATAGGTAATTTACACAATGCATCACAAAATGATTGCACTTAGCATTGGTTAACTGTGCTTTTGGAAATGTGGAAATACACTTAAATATAAGCAACTAAAAACTCAATAAAAAGGAAGTCGAATGATAAATAAAAAAAACTTTTTGTAAAATAAAAGAGAAATAAGGAAATGTTAAATTTAAGTATCAAATAATATAATCAACAAATAAATCAAAATTTACCTCAAAATGTTGCGGTGAGAAGTGAAAGCTCCCCACTTTAGGTTATGTCATCATAAGGCGCTGCTAAATAAAATTGAAGGATTTTATCATTGACCACTTGAAATTTTTAGGAAACAAAACGAATTTCATGTGAAAGCAATTCAGAGAAATGTTATGGAAGAAGAAACCCACCCAAATAGAAATGAAGACGAAAGGAAAATAGAATTGGAATGTCAATAGTTTATTCATGATACATTTATAGATGAATTATCTAGAGATGGAGGAGTAGAAATTCCAAAGGATTAGTCCATTGCAGATACATTTATAGCACTAATCTTTTGGAATTTCGGCTGAGGAGTTGAACCAGTAAATCCTAATATCCACACACAATTAATATGTAATTAAATCACATTTAATCATAAATATAAAAATAGTACTCCCTCCCATTCAAAATAAGTGAAACACTAGGAATATACACATACCAAAGCAATGATTAGTTGGTTTTAAATTTAGTAAAAACTCACTTAAAATGGCATGATTACCCTTTATAAACAATTAATTAATAAATCTTCTCTCCCTTCCCAGCTTTCCAAGACCACTTAAAAGTTCAACCACCTTAATTAACACTTAGGGGTATATATGGAAAAAGAGTAATTTGCATTGGTTTTGTAATTGTTTCACTTATTTTGAAACACTGCAAAAGTTAAAATGTTTCGCTTATTTTGAATGGGAGGGAGTAAATTACAAAAAAGGACAGCAGGAAAAGTAAGGGAGAAAATTCATCAATGCCCTTTTTAGTTACCCGAAAAGTGAGAAAAGACCAAAAAAAGACAAAAAAAAATACCATATTAATCCTCAATTTCGCCTTTAAGTAATTTCCATAGCCATTAAAAATTATAATATATATATTATTTTTAATGACTATAGAAAATAATATATATATATATATAATCATACACTACTTGTTGATTGATAACTAATTAAATAATAAAAATGGATTTTAAATAATCTTTCAATTAACTTCATATTTCGTTTTTTTTTTCAAAAAAACTTAGCTGCTCCAACCTTTCCCCTCTCTAGTTTACCCAATTCTCGGTTAAACTTAGCCGCTTCAAGGACCTCCCCCTTAGTTTTCCCATTTCTCGGTTTTTTCTTCTCTCCTCTTCCTTTTTGGCTATAGATTTGTAGGATTACAGTTTTAGTAGGATTACAGTTTTAGTTTTTTAAGTTTGTTTTTTAGTCTGGCATGTTTCTCTAGTTATTTAATCAAGTTTACAATAAATTGGAAATCACTTATGTCGTTCAGATGATTTTACTTTATGATTTATGGGTGGGTGAAAGAATTTTCGAATCAACAACTTTGAAAGCTTGTTCTCGGGACTCGGGAGGAACACCCAAAAACAAAAACGAGCAGCTGACGGACAACCTAGAGACCTATGAAGATGATTCGAGACTCTTGATGTAATACCATGATTTAATTAGAAAGTTAGGAGTATTAAAATTAAGAATTTAAGTGGGAATTACTGAGTTTAAGTTATTTTATTTTTAATTAATTAAAGTTGAAGAATTTTGATAAAGGAATTGATTTGAGGACCAAATTGATGAGAATGATAAACTAGAGGATTTAAGTGAGTGGATGGGATGATGAGGGGGTAAAATCGTCATTTTACCCCAAAACTATTTAAAGGCCAATATTTTCTCTTTTTGGCCGGTTGTCTTCTTCCCCCTTTCTTCAAATATTTTTTTTTTCCTTTCTCTAACCAACCCTCTTTCTCTTTACAAACCACCCCCAAATCTTAACCAAATTCAACATGCATTTGTGCCTTTGAATTCCCCTCACTTCTTTCATCCATTCCATGCCAAAAAGTTTATAGATTGATGGAAATTTATGGGTTTTGGATCTTGAGAAAAGGGAGCTACGGGTTAGTTAAATTTCATCAAATTTGATTAGTTTTGATTGTTATTTTTGGTTTATAAGGTGCATAAGATGAAGCTAAGATGATTATGGGTTTTGTTTTAGGATTTTTGAGTGTTTTTGATCATCTTGAAGGTTGGGTGAAGGAGGAGCTTGCTTGGTAAGTGAGTTGTTGTTTTAATTGTGGATAAGTTGTTGTTGAAGTTGATTTTTGGGCTTGAAAGTGTTTTATAAGTGTTAGAAATGGAAATTTTGAAGTTAAAATGGTGGAATTTGGTGTTTTGAGGGCTGGAAATTTTTGAAATAATTAAGGGGGTGTATTTTTGGGGTCGCCGGAATCTGGAATCCAGATTCCGGCTGCCGGCGGCTGCCTGGCCGGCCAGGCAAGCCAGCATGCCATTGGCCTGCGCACCAGGCAGGCCAACGCCTGCTGGGCTAGCGCAGCAGGCTTGGGCCTGCGCGCGGCCTGGCTGTTGCAGCAGGCCTAAGCCTGCTGCTCCGTGGCTGGCCTGTTGGGCCAGCTGCGGCTCGGCTAGCCGCGGCTTGAGCCGGCTTGGCCGGTCCGACCCAAAAAAAAAAAACAAGTTTACCCCTTAGCTTAAGTCGGACCCCAAAATGACTATATTACCCCGGATGTCCAAAATTGATTATTTAAGCATAGTTGCGGGTTTATACGAGTGAAATTACCATCTTACCCTTAGTGGTAAAATTACTATTTTGCCCCTAGAAGTTTAATTGACCACTTAAGCATACGAATTGTACCGTTAAAATAAGGGAGATGACTTAGTGACTTCGTAAAGAAATAGTCGACCTCGTAATTACGATTTTACCCCTAAGTGCTGGAAAATGCCGATTTAGTCACAGAAAGAGTCTTTAAACTCTTAGAACTATTCTGAAGTTAAATTAAGCCTTAGTTGGGCACGTTTATGAGTTTTTGGATTTCTAATTTTATTTTTTATCTTTATTAGCATTGTTTTAATTGAGTTTTAATTCTAATGACTTTGATTTTTGGTTCCCTCCACTAGGCGACAGAGACGCCGGACGGGACGCTTGACTTGGCTCACAGAGGACGGATCTTGGGGGTATACGAGACCCCAAACTGTGAGTGGGCTTCCTTCAACGGAGAACCCGTTGAGGAAACTGTTTTTATTACTGTTTTATTTACGTGTTTTATAAATGGTTTTTATTAAACTATTTTTGGGTGCATGAGCAAACCTTAAAACGATTTTGAGCAATTGAAAAGCATACGGGGACTCGTGGATTGGTGTAGACACCCATTTTTGGTGCGTTTGCTTAACTTCAATTGATTTACTTCCATCCCATCCCATATCCCATATAAGTCCCCTTCTAAATCTTCTTTTAATTCATTTTCCCATTATCTCATTTTTTTTAAGTTGGGCCATTTGCTTTTTGGTATGTTCTTTGGGCTTTGGACTTTCTTGGACCTTCCATCACCACTTGACATTTTGATCCATTCAGTTTTCCATTTCCAAATTCATTCCCATCTTCCTTAAACCCATTTTATTTGTTTTAACAGCCCTTTTTTCTTCCTACACCTAACCTTCCTTTTTGAATTCTTTTTTTTTCCTTTTCCTTCAGGAATTGATCCATAAATACAAAATTGGATAATTAAAAAAGCGGGGGGAGGGTTTAGTTTCATTTATTTTACATTTTCTTTATTACAAGGTTTACAAAAATTGCAAAAAAAGGGGGTTTCAAGTTTGGTTCTTTTCCTTGGCCTGCCTCTTTTAGTATTCAAAAGCTGTTGACCCCAGGTTCCATAAAACACCCTTAGTTCAATCTATGACCTGCAAATTCAAAAAAAAAAGCAAGAAGCAAAATGCTCCCCAAGCTTTACCAGTGTGTATACCATTGGTTGGTGTACACGTTAGTCAAGCAAACAGCAGGGAGAAAAGATTGCTTTTGGCTACATTAAGCACGAGGGATGAGATTTAAACCCAACCTCGGAATGCCATTTGAGCCGTGAAAGAACAAGAATAAAACTCATTAGCAAGAAGCGAATGCAATTCTACAAGTAATCAACTGAGCAAGCAGTAAACAAGCACCAAGTCAGGTTGAGAAATTCAAATGTGAACGTGTACAGTAACTTCAAATGCAGTGAGTAAGACTGAGCTAGAAACAGGCACTGTCACAAACAAAACAAGGTCATCAAGGCATCTCTGTCATCCAATTTAGCAGTATAGTTGCGTGTTTTGGGAAAGTTCAAATGGATCGTAAGGGCAATAAAGCAACAAAATGCTCCAGGCTTAAGGACTCAATTCAGTGAGAAGCTAAAACAGGACATACATAGAAAGAAATGAAATTTTGAGAGCAGTTTGATTAAACCAGAATTCATCATCAAAATGGCAAACATAGCATGGTAAGGGCAGATTCAACAAGGACATTGCAATGAACTCATGATGTCGAGGCTCAATGCACAAAATGATCAAAACTCAATCCAAGCTCACATTACAGCAGGTCATGTAAAGCAATAATGGGTCCTAGATAGGGCAATTTCACTAGCGAAAGCAATGGACAACATTTCAAGCATAAAAGAGCACCTTGCAGAAAAAAAAAAACAAGCAGTAAGCAGGAGACAGAGTTATTTAGAGAGAAAAAAAAACAGTCGCGGGCATAATAAACAAGGGAATTAACACACTCATCAATTTCAGTCTCTGTTGCAAAAAACAATAGCTTGATAGCTCAATTACAGCACACAAACATGACAGGACCAAAGGCAGCAAGGTTTAAGCAACAATCACCCCAGCAGCAAGTCCAAAAAGTCTCATGCCATTTAGTTTTAGTCTATAACAAAGCAACGACCAAACAACCACATTGACATTTAATTTCCAGCACAGTTTTCTCTCATTTCAACCATAAGTTCAGCATACTACATGTAGGCAAATCCATCAGCATTTTTAACAACTTCATCACTACATTTCAAAGTCAAAATTGCATAGCATTGTAGCATGATTACTTGGCATACAGTGAGATATTTGCATTCCAAAAGCACACATTTTAACACATTTCAGCATACAAAAGTAGTCGAATCAATCAACCATTGCATTTAGTCATTTAATTTAGCAGCATAGTTAATAGCTCACTCACACACTACGCAAGCATTTTTTCAACAGTATTAGGCTCAAATCACTTTGGAGGCATTTTAGCGAGTAATAGCATCATCTATGATGTTATAACCATCATTACCAATTCATCTAATAAGGCAGGGCAAAGAACTTCAAAGACACGATCTTTAAACACAGGGCTCACACAAGACAGTATTCAATGAGGCAGGAGGCATCAATTCCAAACAGGGAGCAGTATAGAAATTCCATTTCAGTAAGGCATAAGGAAAAGGATTGCAGAGAAAGAGAATTTGAAGCCTTACCAATGTGTTGAGCTTTAGTTGGCACAAATGAAGCTCAAACTTGCCAGCTCAGCAACAAAGATCAGCTGCAAGGAAGAGAATACACGTGAGATGCGAATCAAAGGAGGCCAAAACAGACCGAAATACATGGACATGTTCAAAGGGAAAAAAAAACAAAGATGTGTGCATACATGTGATCAAATTACAAGCATTTTCCCATGAATAAGTGAACTTGCAAGCTAGAGAAAGATACTCACCATGGCACATACCAAATATCCTGTTGGTTTCCTTTATGATCCACCTCAGCTCCACATCAGCACCTTTCTGACAAGTCAAGCCAAAATTGAAATTCACGTGAGCAACTAAGTGAAACAAAAAGAAAGGTAAGAAAGAGAAAATTAGAATTATACTGGAGGGTGACCTTGCACACGAAGAAACAGATAAAAGAGAGGGAATTATACCCATTTGCCCTGCTGACTCACCCTATACAACAGTGACGACCTGCAAC
>AWUE01020569.1:0-15445 GCA_001974825.2 Corchorus olitorius | reverse complement strand
TTAAAAAGAGTTTTGTGTTTGTGAATTGTTCTCTTTTAGTTTTTTTTCAAGATTAAAAAAATTCAAAAATTGAGTATTTCAAAATTAATAAAAAGGCTTTTTCAAGAAAAATCCAAAAAAAATTCAAAACTCAAAGGTCAAAAATTATTTCGTCAGGTTTAAGTTTTCAAATTGGGAAAGTTCCCATCGAGTTTTTTTTTAAGTTTTCAAATTGGGAAAGTTCCCATCAGGTTTTAGCTTTCAAATTGGGAAAGTTCCCATCGAGTTTTTAAGTTTTCAAATTGGGAAAGTTCCCACCGGGTTTTAGTTTTCAATTTAGGGAAAGTTCCCATCATTTTCAGCTTTAGTTTTCAAAGTGGGAAAGTTCCCAAAAAAAACAAAACAAAAACATTTTTTTTCAAATTGAGTCGTTTTAATGGTAAGTTTTAAAGAAAATCCTCTCATGAGGAGCCCAAAAAGAGAACAAACAATAAATGGGTTCAATTCCTGACATTCCTACTTCAAAAATCCAAAATTTTCTGCTTGTTTATTTGCTTAATTTCAAAGATTAATAAAATTTCTTAATGGCATGAAAATACTAAAAAAAATAGAAACAACCAATAATAGAAACTCACAGTTAAGTCTAGACTAGTCAGTGCCGTCTTTTGACGGGCGTCGTGGGGGTGCTAATCCTTCCCCACGTGTACCCGACTCCCGAACTTTAGACTCTGGTTAGAAGACCGTTTATTAGGTTTAGTGTCACCTTTGCCAAGCTTAGGATAACATTAGACTTAATAATCTGATAGGTGGCTAATCACACCTAGGTGAAAAAAGATTAGTGGCGACTCCCATAAATAGAAACAGTAGTTTCTCCCTCATTAAGGTCGTTAAACGGTAGGGTTCGGATCCCCGGACCCGCACGTTGCGACAGCTTGGCGACTCCGCTGGCGACATTAGAGAGTCAAGCTGAGTACTGGTTTAGAATTAATTAGGGTTTCTTATTTGGTTGTTTGCTTGTTGTTTATTTCTGTTTACTTATGATTTTATATGTTTTTATGCTTGGTACATATCTTGTGTATTTCATCTAATCCATATTTTTTTTTCTTCTTTGGGGATAGTTTAGTAATTTGGGTAGGGTTGTGGTAAAGGTTTGTTTGTTCCTTCACACTTGCACTAAAAAACTTGCATTTGCATAACATGAGCTTACACCAGAGCTCCACCCATTTAGGGGAGGTAAAGTAGCTTACTCTCGTGTGACAATCGTCTCCGTGTGGGTCTTGCGAAACACCTCCACTCAGTCTGAATCCTTTTCGATGAGCCTGTAGTGGGCGAGAATTGGGGACCTTACTAGCCTAGAGTGGGCGACAGTAAGGACAGTCTGGGAACCTTTAGACCCAGTATCAAGCCTCACCCAGCATGTAGATCCTTGAGAAATCCAGCCTAGGTAGAGCCGATCCTATGAGTAGGAACCTAGGTACACAAAAGGAACATTATCCTGCTTTATTTGTTATTCTTTGCAAAAATAGGCTGTAGACAAGGTAAGTGTCTTACCTTCGATAATTGGACTACCTGCCCTAACCGAGTTCAGATACTCAATTTTGAAAATCAGAAAATCTTTTTGAATATCTCAAGGGCACTCTTTCCAAAATTTTTATTTTGCTTTGAGTTTATTTTATCTTAAATATATCTGCTTCTAACATGATTCCCTTTTTGCGTTTTTCTTTCTTTTTCCTTCTTCCCTTTTTCTTTTCTTTTTCGGTACTTCTGCATCATTTATAGGTCATTCACCACCACAGTAGATAGATTAGTGATGGAAGAAGACGAGTCATGCATACCACCTGAGGGGCGAAGCACTCATCCCCGACGGGCTGAGATTCTTCATCAGGAACAGAGAGCACAACACGGGGATAACTTGCCGGAGGACTTTCAGTCTACTGTGCCAGAACAGATCAATTTGGACTTACGACAGAATAACCTGGCCGAACTTAAGCAGTTGTGGAAAGAGCTGAGGAATGTGAATTGGGATAGGTTCAGGGCGAACTACGGGGATGTGGCGAGGCTCATGTATGTTAACGTAGATGAGAACGCAATCAGGGGAACTTTGCCGTTCTGGGATGTGTCATACCGGTGCTTTACCTTCAACGAGGTAGATATGGTACCCACCATTGAGGAATATGCTCAGCTACTGAATTTGCCACAAGTCAATGAGGGGAGCAGAATTTTCATGAGGAACAGTAATGCGTCTACGTTGACAAAGCTGATGGGTCTCATGGGGTTTCAGAAGCGAGAATATCATAATTATCTGAAAAGGAAAGGATGCTCGAACGGGTTCATTACAGATTGTTTAATGAAGTTTGTAAGGGATCATCATGATCAGGAAAAGGGGCATGATGTGATGGCTTTGTTGATATACGGATTGGTGGTGTTCCCGAAGGTGTTAGGTCATGTGGAGGAGTCGTTGGTGTATTTGGTAGACGGCATGAAGATGGGTGATAATCCGACACCAGCTATATTGGCAGAAACCATCCGATCACTCAACTACTGTCGCAGAACTGGAGAGGGTAGATTTCTAGGGTGTGCACAGCTACTAACCATCTGGATTAAGAACCACTTCCCGAGTCTCAAGTCAACGTTTGAACGAAACTTAGTCTATGGAAGCAGAAATGCGATTAGAGAATATTGTCGAAGTGAATGGCCTAAGCAAACTAAGGGTGATTGGTTTAAACTCCTCAGGGACCTCAAATCAGATCAAGTTGTGTGGATGGCCCCATGGTTCAAACAGTATTATGTGATCTACCGGTGTGGGAATAATCTGTGGGTGCCATTACTAGGAGTATGGGGAGCCGCTAGCTTTGCACCAATACTGACAAGAAGGCAATATGGAGCAGAACAGTTTGTACCAGCGACCCACGGATTAAATAGTATTGACTTTGAATACGGGGCCAAGACCGATAATTGGAGGAAAAAGTGTGATGAATTGAGGGGTTTATTGAGAGACATGCACTTCGTGACAAAGTTCCAGTTTGGCGAAGGTGTAACTCCGGAATACCCTGATTGGCATAGGCTCAGAGTAAAAGACCTCAAAGTGCCTCCACCTAGTGATCCTGAGGCCAGTGTAGGGGAAGAAATGGAAGATAGGATAATGGCATTGGAGCTTAAATTGAAGAAGGAGAGGGATGGTTCTGAGACCGAGCGACTGAGAGAACAAAACCGACAGCTGCAGTTGGAAAAAGAGAATAAGGAAAGAGGAAACGAAGAAATGAGGGCCCTGATAAGAGAACTCCGAGGCGAAGTCAAGGACGAAAGAAAAGGAAAAGAAAAAGCAGCCCAAGAGGTCCAAAAGCTAGAAGGGGTTATGAAAGAATACAGAAAAGAGATGGCCATATGGATAAGGAAAGCCGAATTCCAAAAAGAAGATAACAAATGGCTAAAAGGAAGGATGGACCAGGTAAAAGCTGAGAACGAGATGATTGATCAACAGATTAAGGTCTTAAGCAGGGATATGAAGAGACTCCGAGAAGATAATGGAAAGGCCATAGAAAAGTATGAAAGGGCCAAAGTAAGAGTCAGAGCGATGAAGGAATCAAAGACAACCATGGAGTCACGTCTGGACATTCTCCGGAAGGCTGCACAGATCAACCAGAATGAATACGAAGAATTGGACAAGACGGTCTCAAAACTCCAAACTGATTACACAGAACTCAAGAACATGTGTGAAGGACTTCAGGCAGACGTCGCCATCGGTGAGGCTTACAAAATCATGCATGACCAGAGATGCGGACAAATTCGTTGGTTGCTAGAAGAAATCAAAGTAGGTGTCATGCAAGCAAAAGATATGAGAGACCGGGCACGGGAGGTGCGCCCGAGCGTCGCCCCGTTCGAGGATCGCCAGCAGCCTTTGGCCGATTTTCTGGATGCCGCGATTAATCAGTACAGTCAGGTCATCAAGCACTTCGGACGTCTTGTGGGATGCCCTCCAGCACGGTGAACTGTTTGTAATAAACTTAGTGCTAAATATCATGAACAATATTCCAGTTATTATGGTTTGGTTTCAGTTTGCTTTAGTGGATGATTGTTCCAGACTATGGGTTTTGTAATTAAAGTTCAGCAATCAAGTTCAATGTTCTCTGATCTACTAATCTATATATCTGATGTGGTGAATGAGTAGGTTCATGCATCATCCTTGCATTGCATAGCATCCTTAATTTCCATTCATGTTAATAATAATCTCTAATCAAACTCTCTAATAATAAAAGATAATAACGATTTTTGGCATTCAACTCAGGAGAGTATCAAGATAGCACGACCCAGAAAACAGTATCAGCAAACTCGGCAGTACAATACCAGATCCTGCACAAAAAAGATGGATGAACAGTCTGCAGAGATCCAGCGCCTGAAAGAAGAGATCGCTCGCCGAGACGAAGAGGCGAAACGGCGAGAAGAAGCTACGAATGCTCAGATGGAGCAGATGAAGGGAATGTTGATGCAATTAATGAAGGGGAAAAATCTGGAAGACGGAACTCAGAATATAGAGGATCCGACTAGAGGAATGTTCAGGGCGAACTCAGGCTTGACTGGGGCAAGTTTAGGGCTGACCGAGGTAGCAACTGAAAATGTCAACCCTTTTGCACTTCCAGCATCAAGTGGAACACACTACTACTAGAAAACATAGTCTATTGCGACGGGCCAATTTTGCTACGGACAAATCCGTAGCAAATAAGGCATATCAGCTACGGGATTGCTACGGAAACGCTACGGACACAAAAATACTGAAAAATATGTCAATTTATCTCAATAGCGACGAAATAGATACGGGTATAGAGATGTATTTGCTACGGGATCGTAGCGTTCTGTAGCAAATTCTGTAGCTATCTATCACGCGGGAAATTTTTAATTGGCGGGAATCAATTTATTTTTACTGAAAATGTTTGCTAAGGGTACATCCGTAGCAACTTGCTACGAGTTTGATACGTATTTTGCAATTAAAATATCTGCTACGGGTTTAGCTACGAACTTACTACGAATTTCGTAAATTGCAAAATTGGGAAGGATGAAAAAGTTAACGGAAATAAAATTCAATTAAAATATTTTTAAAATTGAAATAGTTTAAGTTTTTTGCTACGGACTGTCCGTATCTAATAGGGAATTATTTGCCCGTAGCAAATGCGTTAAGTATTAAAAGCAAAAGAAAAAAAAACTTCAGTTAGGGTTTCTTTTTTATTGCTCTTTCTAAAGTCGACAGCCCTTGCCTTTTTTCACCTCACAGCCGCCCAAACTCAAATAGTTCAACCCTCAAGACCCTCATCGTGATTTACAAATGACTATTTTTTTTCGATTCTTAAAGGTTTACGCAGCCATTACAAAACCTTTTCAAGATTTTTAGTTTTAAACCCAAAAAGACCAAGTTAGTTTAGAAATCCACAAGTCTCCTCTTTGCCGTCGTCAGTGAAGTTGAAGTTTCTACCGTCGGAATTTGAACTTTCTTCCCACCAGTCAAAAGCCGAAGGAAGCAGATGCAGTGGTTCTGAATTCAAAGAAATCGAGTTAGGGTTTGTCTATCTTTCTCTCAATTCTGTTTTAGGTTTAGGGTTTAATTCCATCTTGTTTCTTTTGAAACAGGTTGCTTTGGGAATTTGCAACAAGACAAACCAGAAACCCTAATTTTCTTATGTTTTGGTTTTATTTTTACTACATTACGATTTTCTCCTGACTTTTTCTAATTTGGGAATTTTGCAGTTGGGCTGGAGAGAGTGAACCTCGGGTTATATTCAGAAACATAGTTCAAAGACCTCGCCACAAGGCCACTGGTACTTTGTTTTTTTCTTCCTTGTCAAATTATTATATGGAAACAAGAAAAAAAATGAAAATTTTAGATGGGCTAAAGGTTAAATTAAGGTTTTACTTGTGTTTTTGAGTGATGCAGGGGAAACTGTGATAATTGTTGGTGACCAAGATACTTCTTTATTGAGATACTATGATTGCACGCACTCCGGCTTGTGTTATGCTTTTGATAGCAATGTTGTTTTCCAGTTTGAAATCATGGAATATGTATGTAAGAAAATTTTCAGTTTGGATAATTGTTGGTTTTCTATTGGAATTTAGATAGAAAAGTTTGGATATTTTGTTGTGGCTTGGCTGTTTAAGTGCTTCTAATGCTTACTTTTATTCATTTAGAGTATTGTGAGCATGCTAAGTTTTTCCTGTTATGTTCTTGTATTTACAGATTCTTGACTTTGCCTTTGATCGTTTGGGTGCCAGTGGCTCTCGGGTATGCTGATAAGTTTACAGGTTTTGTTATCATTGCTTAAATGACCTCGTTTATATCTGCTTGTGTTCTGCATTTTGATTTTTCATATTTTGAGGGCAAAATAGATTGATCATCCAATCCTGATCACAGAATGTGTACGCAACCCAGTTTACTCCCGTAGTAAAATGGCGGAACTTCTTTTTGAGACTTATAGGGTTCCTGCAGTAGGTATAAGCACTCCTTTAAAATCCATGAAATTCTTCAATGTTACATATGATGGTAAATTGTTCTATCAGAGGGATAATGGTGATGGTCTTGCCTGCATGACCAAGGGCACTCTGCTTCTGGGAAAGAAGTTATATAGCCATAATTTGATTGCAGCGAATATTTTCGTTAATAATCCTAAAACTTGTATCTTTATTTGAGTTTTTTCTATATGCGATTACAGCATTTGGTGTTGATGCTGCTGTTAGCTATAAGTATAATCAACAGCGTGGCATTTGCGGGAAAGATGGTCTAGCTATCTGCCCAGGGTTCAACACAACTCATGTTATTCCGGTATGTTTCTTAGACTTCTTATTTACCATGACTGCCACATGCATTTGCAAAGTTCTGGTGGTAATTATTTAGCTTAGAGGCATGTTAGGAAGTTGGCATAATGGTAGATGACATGATAAGGCGTTATGGTTCTCATTCTACATCATCACCATCATACGAGCATCATAAAGGAAATATTTAGCCCTGGCAATGGCATCTCACCATGTCTCCTCTGACGAATTCATTTCGTGGTCTGGCACATGAAAGGAATTTATATTATGTTCTAGACCAAAGTTGGGAATCTCAGAGATGCTATTGGACAATGAATTATATTAGATTGACTTAGAGGATGTAAGTGTAGAATGTCCTGGTTTTGGTTGTCTTTCATTGATTATGATGCAGGTTTATTTTACCTCAGTTTGTAGATGGCGAGCCTGTTTATTGGTGGATACCATGTCACTGACAATTTGAAGCAACTTCTTTCACTGAAGTATTCGCATCATATGTGAGTGTACATTCAGCAGTATTGCTAGATTCAATTAAAATAATTTGACCACTTATCATTCGTTGCCAGTTAGATTTTTCCCCCTTTTACTACTTTCTTGGTAATTCGTGTCTTCTCTTTACAGCCATGATCTTGTCTGGACACAAAAAAGTTTCTTGTGCCAAAGATGCGTTCAGGTTTCCCAACTGATAGGTCTATTAAGCCTCGACTTCACCCATATCTTTGTAAGCACTTTTGTTCAATAGTGATATAATTTTTGAGTATTTTTCTTTAAAAAAAACATTTTCAGCAGTACTGCATCATCTGATAAGTATTAATTTTCAATTAAAGCACAATTAATTCAGCCTAATGAGTCTTTTTTTGTTGGCTAAGAAATGTACTATTTACACAGGTTATCTGGTTTGGTTAAATTTGGAGAAGACGTACACAATGGTACTATGAAAATAAATTGATAAAGTCAGCATAGTACTTTTGAGTTTGACATCAAATATTGGTTCTGATCAAGTGACATGAAGTTAGTTAAAGTAAGGTTTGCTTCAACTAATTATATAAGTATGTTTAAGGTGGTTTTTTTTTATATATCAGCAATTTATAAGCATCCAAATCCGACTAGCTAGTAACACTTGAACAAGATCTGATTAATTTTCTTGGTATAGCATGCTTGATTACTAATTGGTAGTTCTAAATATATATTGTGACATTCTCAATCAATATTTATTGGCAGTTCTAAATATTTATTGTGACATTCTCAATTAGTAATTGGTACACATAGCATGCTGGATTAGTAATTGGTAGTTCTAAATATTTAGTGATGATGAGTTGCTTTATGGTTTGTTGTGATTTGATTGTGTTCATGCTTTGTTACTAAACAATTTGTCTTGGCTGCAACGTTGCATTCTTCATTCTGTTTTTGTTTTTGAGTGTCTCTTTTTTATTTTTCTTCGTTCATGCTTTGTTACTACTGTTTATTGGCTAATAACTGATTCTAATTGAGTTGTATTGAGTTTGTTTTTCCATGATGGTTGTTTAACCTTTTTTTCCTATTTATAACTTATATTTGTTGAAGTTCCAATGCTTTGAAGATGATTTCTAAACTTTAATTATTTTATTTTGCAGTATATGAGGCCGAGTGTGGGAGCATTGGGCAGTTCTAGGCTATATTGTCTTACTGACACTTTTTGTTCTAATGGAATGGTATATATTGCTTAATGACTTTTTTTTTGTTATATATGTAGACTGTGCTCAGTAATTGCACACTTAATTACTTACCTTGTTTCTGGTGAAGGCATGTTGCTCTCAAACACTTGCCCTTTCAATTGCTTTATTTTGTATATACAATCTAATTGTAGGAAGTCTTATTTATATAATATTTTGATATTTAGAGTATATCAATTTAATTTTCTCTAGATTTGAGTGTGAATTACTTTCATAGATTATTAGATTTGTAAAGCAAAATTATTAAATATATAAATTGCCAAATAAGAATAAATATTATATAAATTGCTACGGACAAGCTACGATCACTTAGTCGTATGGCTACGAACATATTTCTATTTGCTACGAGCTTATTTACATTTGCTACGGAAATTATTTTAGGGTTAGAACAATAGCTACGCACATAATGGTACTTGCTACGGGCATAGTTCATATTTGCAACGGATATAATGTTAGCCTTTGCATATAGTAGCTACAGACCTGCTACAGACATGTCTACCAATAGCTACGGACAGTCAACTCAAATATCTAGGTTGACTTTTGACATTTAGCTACGAACGTGCTACGGACTTGCTACGCACAAGTAGACGGAAACGTTAACTTCCGTCCAAAGTATCTGCTACGGGTGTGGCCCGTAGCTACTTGCTACGAACATAGTAATTCCGTAGCTATATGTTATTTGCGACGCCAGGATTTGCAAGGGACACGGCTACGGGCAATTTCCGTAGCTGATTCATTTTAGCTACGGGTTTCAGACTTATTGCTACGGAAATTGTCCGTCGCAATAAACATGTTTTCTAGTAGTGACATTTCGTGTTCCCACCACTATCAGGAACGGCAACTAGGCCTTTTGCCACAGATCCTCTGACGTCTGGCGGGACGCAATTTGGTTTCTCGTCATTTTCAGGGATAGCGGATGGGACTTTCTACCCTCCTCATCCAGGGCTTTACACCAGGGTTGGCACGTCAGCTACACCTTTGCCGTGTGACCATTCTTATTTGAATCAGCCAGGGATAGCTGCGACCAAACCTATCGATCTGACAAAGGATGATAGTTTAAAAGGGGTTGAGGAAGAGAAACTTTGGCAGAGGATTGAAGGCAGAATAGAGGATAGATTGAAAGGAGTGGATGGAGTCCAAGATTATGGGATTCCTAGCATTAGAAATACTGCCTTAGCTAGAGGGGTAGTCATCCCTCCGAAATTTAAAATGCCAGACTTTGAGAAATATGACGGAACGAAGAACCCAAGAGATCACGTGCTTAGTTTCCAGAACAAAATGGCACCGTTTTCAACTGATGATAAGTTCCTAATGTACAGCTTTATGTTTAGTTTGACCGGGTCGGCAATGACATGGTACAATCAGCTGGACCCAAGAAGTATTGAAAGTTGAAGTGACATGACCAAGGCCTTTCTGGCACATTTTAGATATCTGATGGATTTGGCTCCCACTAGAGATACGCTGACAAATATGTCAAGAAAGCCAGACGAATCACTAACAGCTTATGGTCAACGTTTTAGGGAGGTGGCCATGTTGATTCCTTCACTACCTGAAAGAGAGGTAAATTCCTTATTTCTGAGAACCTTGCCAAAAGAGTACTTCAAGGCGTTACTCCCAAAGATCACGGAATCATTCTCGAGCTTGATAGTAATTGGAGAAGCCATGGAGGCAGCAATTAAAATGGGATATCTAGACGAGGTAGGGGACCATGCCAGGAAAGTGTATAAGAAGAAGGAAGGGGAGACACACTCAGTAGGGCAGGCGGATTTTAGACCCAGAAATCAAGGACAACAGTACTATCCTCGCCCAACAGGGAATTATGGGTACAACTATTCGTATCGGCCTCGGGGATACTACCTGCAATATCAAACAAGCCCTAACCACGCCCAATACCCTGGGAATGTCAGTGTTGTTGGAGGAGCACCTTTCCAACCAAGACCTCAAAACCAACATCCTAACCCACTCCCAGCAATTCAACAGGGAAACTTAGCAAATTGGTCAGGAAGGAAAGATCCGATAAAGGAAAGAGTTCCAATTGACCCCATACCATATACCTATACCGAGCTTTTGCCTCAGCTACTACAATAGGGGTTACTAGAAAGGATACCTTACTCCAATCCTCTACGACACCCAAGACCACAATGGTATGATACTAGCGCTCACTGCGATTACCATTCGGGATCCGAGGGGCATGCTACTGAAGATTGTTTAAGATTAAAGTATGCAGTACAAGAGTTGGTGAAGACAGGAAAACTAAGCTTTGCAAATGCAACCCCCACTAATCCATTACCCAATCATGGTAAGAATCAAGTAGGGATGATCAGTGAGGGTGAGACTATTAAAAGTCGGATCCAGGAGGTGGTTACCCCAATGGCTACAGTGTATCGAGCTCTAATGAAGACAGAAATGATAGTCCCAGGGGAGTTTGGGGAAGAGAGAATAAATGAAGTATGCCCGTATCATGGTTTGGGGCATGGAATTCAAGAATGCTGTGATTTCAAAGAGGGGGTTCAGAGCTTGATGGATGAAGGAATAATAGAATTTTATATGAGAAGCAAAGAAGAGGAAGTCGATGTTATCATTGAAGAGCACGTACAACCTTTTATACCAGCTCCGCCTAAAATTAAACCTCAGCCGTTTGTACCAGCTCCGCCCATGGCTTCGTCTCGACCTTTTGTGCCGAGGCCACCAACAGTTTTGCCAGCCCATATGCAAAAGCCAGTAGCGTCTGTAGTTGTGAGACCCCCACAACCATTTCCTTATACAGAGAGCCACCAAGTGCCGTGGAAGTATGATTTCAGCATGACTACATCATCTGGGGAAGGCAGTTCGGCTAATGTGACAGGTGTTGGCAGAATGACCAGGAGTGGGAGGGTGTACTCACCGGAAATGACAGAGTCAGCTCAAAGAAGAAAGGAGGAAGTCGTGGCCCCAGAAACTGGTATAAGGGAATTAGGGGAGGCGGTCAGGCCCAGAGAAGAGGAAGTTGTTGAGAAGGCAGTATCGGAACATGAGGAATGTGAATTTTTGAAGATCATCAAGCAGAGTGAGTACCGAGTAATCGAACAGTTGAACAGGTTGCCTGCTAGGATCTCCATTCTTAGCCTATTATTGAATTCTGAAGCACACTGGAAGGCACTGTTGAAGGTATTGAATCAGTCCTATGTATCTCAAAATATCAGTGCCGCTGACTTGGACCACATGGCGGGTAACATCTCTGCACAAGGGTTCATCACCTTTTTAGAGAAGGATATCCCAAAAGGAATGAGGAACAGCGTGAAAACCTTGCATATCACAGTTAAGTGTCAGAATGTGAGTATGGGCAATGTCCTGATAGACAATGGGTCAGCTCTGAACATCCTACCCTTCAAAATGCTGAAGAGGTTGCCAGTAGATGAGGCCTGCATTCAAACCAATCATCTAATTGTAAAAGCCTTTGATGGCACCAGGAGAAGTGTGATAAGAGAAGTGGAGATTACTATCGAAGTAGGAGGTGCGCCGTTTCCCCTAATGTTTCAGGTACTTGATATACAACATCCGTCCTATTCATGTTTACTGGGAAGACCGTGGATTCATCAGGCGGGGGCGGTTCCATCTAACTTGCATCAGGTGGTGAAATTCCTTACCCCGGAAAAATTCATTGAGGTAAAAAGAGAATAGGACTATGTAGTAGCAAGCACAGCTGGATTTTCCTATGATGAACCTCCAGAAGGGTCATATGAATGTTCCTTTAGGACTTTTGAAGTTGCTGAAGTTATTTCGAAGAGCATGATGGATTACTCTGTTATGAGCATCAGGTTCATGATGAGAAAGGGGTTCGAAGAAGGGAAAGGTTTGGGAATCGATCTGAAGGGAATCACACAAGCCATTGAAGTGCCTACACATGAGGGCCCTTTCGGATTGGGATTCAGGCCGACAGCAAATGATTGGACAGAAGCTGAAGAAAGATTGAAGAAGAGGAGGTTGGCAAGGATGGGGCACAGGGTAGAAGAAGAAAAGATGAAGTTCCCGCCTTTGTTTGAGACTTTCAAGTCAGCTGGTTGGGTCAACAGTGCTGGATCGGAGGAACCAGAGATTAGAAAGAAACTGCAGAATCTGGACATCAATGTTGTTACTGATGACGCTCAGGAAGAAAATGGTTGCCCCTGGATTCGTGAGCTAGCTCCTGGAGAAGTTCTGAACAACTGGGTGGAATATGAGAGAGCTATCTTTGTTGATGATTCAGAAATGTAATAATCTTTTTATCTTAAGTACTAATACCACCTTTAGAATGTCTATGACAATACCATGTTCTGATTTTCCTTACAAAATATTAAACTATCTTATGTTCACCATTTTCTTAAAGTAATGAAATGAAATATACTCCAAAAGTTTTACTCATATATTTTTCATATTTATTTTTTATTATTCTCATTCATTCATTACTAGTTATATATTCTTTCTTTGGTATATATATTTTTGTTGCTTTACTTCTCAGGCCAACTGGCGATGAATGCAAAGACACTCGTGATGAGCCAGGGTTCGATTTCGAAAAACCGGTTTTTGCCGACGAACCCGACAATGAAGACACTGAGGATCAGGCCTTACCCCCAAACCTTTTAAGACTGGTAGAACAGGAGGAAAAGCAGATACTGTCACATGAGGAACCCACTGAGTTGATTAATTTGGGAACAGAGGAAGAGCTTAAGGAAGTTAAAATTGGTACTACTTTGTCGAAAGAAGAGAGACGGGAGCTGATAGACTTATTGAAGGAATATGTAGATGTGTTCGCATGGTCTTACCAGGATATGTCGGGTTTAGATCCCAAAGTTGCAGTGCATCAGTTGCCTATCAGATTAGATTGTAAACCGGTCCAACAGAAATTGAGAAGGATGAAGCCGGATATGTTACTAAAGATCAAGGAAGAAGTCAAGAAACAGCTTGATGCAGGATTCTTGGAAGAAGCCAAATACCCTGAGTGGCAAGCAAATATAGTCCCGGTACCGAAGAAGGACGGAAAAGTTAGAATGTGTGTGGACTATCGGGACTTGAACCGGGCCAGCCCAAAAGATAACTTTCCTTTGCCACATATTGATGTTTTAGTAGACAACACTACTGGGTATTCTTTGTTTTCATTTATGGATGGATTTTCTGGGTACAATCAGATTAAGATGGCGCCAGAGGATAGAGAAAAAACTGCATTTGTCACGGCTTGGGGAGTATTATGTTACAAAGTCATGCCATTTGGATTGAAAAACGCCGGGGCAACATATCAAAGAGCTATGGTAAACCTTTTTCATGACATGATGCACAAGGAGATCGAAGTATATGTTGATGATATGATTGCTAAGGCTCGGTCAGTAGCAGAACATTTAGTAAACCTAAGAAAACTCTTTGAAAGGCTGAGAGAGTTCCAACTTAAACTCAACCCAGCAAAATGTACCTTTGGAGCGACTTCAGGGAAGTTGCTTGGGTTTGTAGTCAGCGAAAAAGGGATTGAAGTAGATCCAGACAAAGTAAAAGCCATTCAGAATTTGCCCCCGCCCAAGAGTCAAAAGGAAGTTAGAGGGTTTTTGGGTAGACTGAATTACATCGCTCGCTTCATTTCCCAGTTGACAGCAAAATGCGACCCGATCTTCAAGTTACTCAAAAAGAAAAATCCAGCAAAATGGGATGAAGATTGTCAAGCCGCTTTCGATAAGGTTAAGGAGTATCTGTCCAACCCACCAGTATTAGTGCCACCAGTAAGAGGTAGACCTGTTATCTTGTACTTAACGGTTCTTGAGAATTCAATGGGGTGTGTATTGGCGCAACAAGATGAAATAGGAAAGAAGGAACAAGCAATCTACTATTTGAGCAAGAAATTCATGGACTATGAGGTCAAGTATTCAGATTTGGAGAAGATGTGCTGTGCACTCGCTTGGGCAGCTCATAGATTAAGACAGTACATGCTTTATCACACTACTTGGTTGGTTTCCAAACTGGATTCGATCAAGTACGTGTTTGAAAAACCGGGCTTGTCAGGAAGAATTGCTAGATGGCAGGTTTTGTTGTCCGAATATGACATAGTGTATGTGTCCCAGAAGGCCATTAAAGGAAGTGCTGTAGCGGAATTCTTGGCTGACCGAGCTAGTAGGGATTATGACCCGGTGAACTTTGAATTTCCTGATGAAGATTTGATGGCAATATGCCAAGTAGAAGGAGTAAAGGAAGAAGGAAAAACGTGGAAAATGTATTTCGACGGGGCATCAAACCTGTCAGGGCAAGGGATAGGTGCGGTATTGATATCTCCTGAAAGTGATTATTTCCCAGCTACGGCTCGATTAACATTCCCAGCCACCAACAATGTATCAGAGTATGAAGCATGTATCTTAGGGATTCAGATGGCCTTAGACAAAAAGGTAGAGAAATTGGAAGCTTATGGTGATTCAGCTCTAATAATTTACCAGATGAAAGGAGAATTGCAAGCATTTTTTCAACAGTATTAGGCTCAAATCACTTTGGAGGCATTTTAGCGAGTAATAGCATCATCTATGATGTTATAACCATCATTACCAATTCATCTAATAAGGCAGGGCAAAGAACTTCAAAGACACGATCTTTAAACACAAGGCTCACACAAGACAGTATTCAATGAGGCAGGAGGCATCAATTCCAAACAGGGAGCAGTATAGAAATTCCATTTCAGTAAGGCATAAGGAAAAGGATTGCAGAGAAAAAGAATTTGAAGCCTTACCAATGTGTTGAGCTTTAGTTGGCACAAATGAAGCTCAAACTTGCAAGCTCAGCAACAAAGATCAGCTGCAAGGAAGAGAATACACGTGAGATGCGAATCAAATGAGGCCAAAACAGACCGAAATACATGGACATGTTCAAAGGAAAAAAAACAAAGATGTGTGCATACATGTGATCAAATTACAAGCATTTTCCCATGAATAAGTGAACTTGCAAGCTAGAGAAAGATACTCACCATGGCACATACC